>CM034147.1:259798477-259812561 GCA_019776745.2 Taxus chinensis | reverse complement strand
ATGAAGATGTAGATGGATGAGGAAGTCGATGTAGATAAGACGGGCGCACACGAGCAATTCGCACAATGGATCCGAGTAACCTGCAAGACACCGATTGCTTGACAGAAAAAGACCACGTTAAAAGATATTTAAGTGGACTGCCCGAGAAGCGGGTCCGGGAAGCGATAAGCTTCCTCGGCGGATGTCAGTCCACGTTTTCAATTAAGAAAAGAAGCATACATGATAAAAGATGTAAATAAAGACTAGATTTTCTGATTGCAGTAATAAGAATCTAAAAAGCAGATAGAAAGTACAGAAAATAAGGAACTATGAAATAAATGCTGGATTTGTGTTACCTGTATCCTTTTACCTATCTGCAGAGAAATCGGCGTCGACTGGGTAGAATCGGCGTCGATTGAGACTGGTCGGCGTCGATTGAGGAGGATCGGCGTCGACTGGATAAGATCGGCGTCGACTGGAGACAGATCAATCAATCAGGGACTGTGCGACAAGATTCGGGAATTGGAAGGTGAATGTGGTCTGCTGGATGTGCCGAAGTTGGCGAGATACTGGAACAGAGTCACCAGATGATAGATGGTCGTGACAGGGATAGAGTAACGGTGCTCCTCTCAGGGATTGATTTGGACAGGATCTGTCCTAATCTGAGAACAATTGATGCTAAAATGATCTCTCTTTCTCACACCCTGTATCTCTCTCGCTCTCTGTTCGTGCGTAAGTGCTCTCTTTTTTCGCCTGTTCACTTTTTTGCTCGTTCGTGATCTCTTTTCGGTCTCTTCGGTCCTTAGAACTGAGTTCTGGACTTGCTTTTATAATCGGTGCCGCTCCTAGAAAATCGGCGCCGACCATATGGGTCGGCGCCGATCGCGGAAAGACTCCCGAGGTGGCCAAAAATGATCGAAAAAGATAAGACTTATCCCGACTACGGGAAAATATCCCGCTTAGGGAAGATTAAAAATAGATGTGATACATGGATAGAATAAATTTGGGGTGGATAAGTGATTAAGATGCATGGGAAGAAGCGTAATTAAATATTTAATATTTAATCACTCATGGGTAAGATGTGATGGGATGAATTAAATTTGGGAATAAGTGATTAAATCACAAATTGGATAATATCCCAAGGGGATAGTTGGTGACGTAAACGTGCCCCAGGTTACCTAAGCAAGTAAACGGATGAGAGGGACACTAAATTGGGTAACCAATTTTAAGTGTCTACATATATATGAGGGAATGGAGGGTAATGAAAGGTTAGACAAATAACAGAGGGGAATGGGTTGGAGGAAAATGGGAAGGAGATTATAGGAGGAAATAAAGAAAACGAGTGGTGGAGGAAAAAGAAACTATGGAGGTTGGAGGTGGTTGGAGAAAATAAAAAAAATGGTTAGAGGCGTGGAATGGAGAAAAATTGATGGTTGGTGGGATTAGGGGAATAGAAACGTTGGAGACATCGGTTGGAGGAGGGAGTGGAAGAAATGGAAGAGGGAAAAGGAGGTTTAAAATATTGGAAACAAATGTATGAGGGAATGGAGGGTAATAAAAGGTTAGGCAAAGAACAGAGGGGAATGGGTTGGAGATTGGATTGAAGTGTAAATATTTTAGAGGTTGGAAGATGAGAAGTGTAGGGTTGGAGGAAATACAAAAATGTTTAGAGGAGTGGAATGGATGGAATAGGGAATGGAGAATAATTGACGGTTGGTGGGAATAGGGTAATGGAGACGTTAGAGGAAAGACATCGGTTTAAGGAGGGAATGGAAAAATTAGAGGGGGAAATAGAGGTTTAGAAGAGGGGAAAGATATTTAGGAGGGAATGGAGAAAAATTAGAAGAGGGGAATGGGTTGGATGTTGGAATGGAGGGTACTATGTTAGAGGTTGCAAGAAGAGAAATGTAAGGTTGGAGGATGGAATTGAGGCTTGTGGGTTGGAGAGATGAATGATTTATTCAATGTATTCAATATCCCAAACAAAAGAGCAAAGCCAAATATAAAGGTTGTGGAAGAAGGAGAGGAAGGTGACGGTTATAACTGTCCACCAACAAATACATAACGAAAATGTGTTATAAACTACACTAATGCTAACATTCCTCCCCTTAATACATTGCTCTTACACAATGTACCCCCTAATAAAAAACAAACTTCACTTTTTCGAGAGGTTTGGTGAGAATATCTACAGCCTAAAAATCAGTAGGGCAGTACTGGAGCTGAATTTGGTGGTTCAAGACCTGTTCACGAATGTAGTGACATTTGACATCAATATTCTTTTTTCATTCATGAAAATTAGGATTCTTCAGAAGCTTCAACACACCTTGATTGTCACAGTGAATGATGGGAGGTTTATCTTCAGGAATCCCTATATCTGCAAGAATGCAACGCAACCAAATCACTTCACAAATACCTCCTCATGTGGCACGGTATTCAGCCTCAGTGGATAAGAGAGCAACAATAGTTTGCTTCTTGCTAATCCATAGGTCCAGATCCGAGATGAAAAACATACCCTAAAGTGGATTTCCTGTCATCAATGGATCCTACATAGTCTATATATCCATATAAGAAGAACTGAGTGTTCTTCTGATACTCGAGACCAAAATCAACTGTACCTTAAATGTCTCTCAACACATGCTTTGTTGCTATCTAATGACATTTATTTATCTCCTGCATAAATCCGGTGAGATAACTCACTGCAAAGCAAAGATCTATCTTGGTATAAGTCAAATAAATGAGACTCCCCACAAGCTTCTTGTAGTGAGTGCCATCTACCTACGGTGAATCCTGGAATCTAGATAATTGCAAACCTTTTTCCATAGGTGTGGACATTTGTTTACAATCTGACATTCCATACTTCTCTAGGAGTGTCTTGGCATATTTCATCTGGGAGATGAAGATATGATTCTTCATCTACTATACCTCTAAGCCAAGACAGTAGTGAAGTAGCCCCAAATAATTCATGTCAAAGGATTTCTTTAGATCATTATTTACATCATCCATAAGATTGTCAAAAATTTCTGTGATCACAAGATCATCTACATACAAAATAAGAATAACAATCTATGTTCCTACCTTCTTGATATACAAATTTGTATCTAAGTGGCTACGAGTGAATCCATGCTACAATAGTTGATCATCAATTTTTATATACCATTCCCTAGGTGCTTGTTTGAGTCCATAAAGTGACTTTATCAGACGAAATACCTTGTGTGGTTGATGCTCATCAACAAACCCATTAGGTTGGGCCATGTATACTTCTTCTTTAAGATCACCATTCAGAAAAGCACTCTTGACATCCATCTACTGAATTTTTCATCCATTTTTTTTTACCAATGCAGAAACAACTCGGATGGTTTTGATCTTCAATGTGGTTGCAAAGGTCTCGTCATAGTCAATTCCTTCTTGCTTAGCATAAACCTTTACAACAAGTCATGCTTTGTGTTTGTCGATTGAACCATCTGCTAGATATTTTGTTTTGAAAATCCATTTGTAGCCAATGGATTTCTTACCTGGAGTTCCCACATCCGATTCTGAAGTAGGGAATCATATTCAGATTCATAGTTTCCCTAATGCCTCACGAATGTGTCAGGTTCTGCTATCAACAACTGAACTCATGGGTGAAATTTACCTCATGTCTGGCTTGAGCACTCCCGTAGAAGTGCAAGTGAGTTCAGGTGTGAATCCCTAATAGTATTCTGGACCCATTTCAGACATTGTGCTGGCTCTAAAGATGTGTTTTCCAGAGTGCCGAGATCAACATAAGTCTCCACTCAGCTCTTCTTCTCTCTAAGAATCATCTTGCCCATCATCTGGATGTGTGAGCAATCTATGTGACGAGGTTGGTACTGGATCTCTATTATGTGGCAGGGATTCAAAGGATGACTCATCACACACCACATCTTGATTCTTATAGATCTTCTTCGTCTCAGGATCCATGAGATGATATGCCTTTGAGGTAGTACTATACCCCAATAAAAGACATGGTAGTGTCTTTGGATCAATATTTTTCCTTTTCTTATCTGGAACATGCATATATGTAGTACAACCAAAAACTCTCAAATGAAAGATAGAAGGTTTACGACCAGTCCATACCTCCTCTAGTGTCCTATTCTACAAGATCTTCTTGGGTTCCTTGTTGAGTAGATACACTGATGTTTGGACTGCTTCTGCCCAAATATGATCCTCCAACTTGGCAGTGGAGAGCATATAATGAGCCATCTCCATGACAATCCTATTGTGTCACTCAAAAATCCCATTCTATTGGGGAATGTAGGGTGTGCATTCAGATGTTGCTAAAGGCCATGCTACTTCAGGTATGTAAATAACTTCTTTGATACAAATTCCCCCCATTGATCTGAGTAAAGGAGAAGGAGAGGCTTCCCAGACTGCCTGGTGGCTAGCTGGTAAAATGCTTAGAAATTGGCAAATACCTCACTCTTCTTCCAGAGGAAATATACCCACATTTTCTGTGAGTAATCATCAATGATGAGCTAGAAGTATTCAAAACCTTGGAAGCTAGCTGGTAGGGGTCTGCATAGATCAGTGTGTACAACCTGAAGATGCTCCGTAGAATGATAAGAGATTTTTTTGAATGGACCTCTATGTTGTTTACTCGCAAGACATCCTGAGCAAACATGTAAGGAATGGGAGAGTGGAGGAAGCCCTCTTACCATTTCCTTGGCACTAAGTTGGTGCAGAGTCCCGGAAGACAGATGACAATATCGAAAGTGCCATAGTGCAATGGACTCCTCCGTTGAAGTAGAGAGAGCAATGTTAGATGAAGTGACCTCATCCAGTCCAAATAGATGGCCCTTTATAAATGCTCAAGAAAATACTGAGTCTCCCTTGGAAATGATGTAGAGCTTGACCCCTTTCTCAACAAATAATTAAACCCACATTTGATGACTAAGAAGATGACTCACAAACAAGATATTTGAGGTCAAACCTGGAACATATAAAACCTTCATGAGAGTACATCTTTGTGTCCCAAGAGGAATGATGACATCACCAATCCCCTCTATAATATACTCCCAATTTTCTGCGATGGTGATCTAATCTCTAGTCAGCCACTCACTCAAGGTATGGAACAAATTCTTATTGTCAGTCATGTGTTTACTGATACTCGAATCAATCAACTAGACACTTTATGACAGTTGCGAATTCTACGAGACTAGGAAAATATCCAGATGAGTTACATCAGGAACCTCTTCATCAGAGGATGCATCCTGTTGAGCATAAATATGACCCTTCTAAGTCTGATTATTAGCACACCATTAGGATTTCTTGGAATATCCTTGGCCAGAAGTGCTCTCTTCACCAGAGTTTCCATGCTTGTGACCATTATAATAATAATTCGCAGTCGTGTGCGTATTCATGGATCAAATGTGGAACCATCAATCCGCCTTGTTGTTCTACTGCTTCTGGGGTGGCTGTTGAGAAGGTTGCCACTGTGGATGCCGCTTCTGATTCTTGGGGGCTAACTACCTTTTGTAAGGCTTGTTTCTATGCTTTTATCCTCATGATGAGAGCCTTGTCTTTGAAGGCTTTCTTGAACATTCGGAATGGCTTCTTCCTACTGGAGATAATTCACTAGTGTGGCAAAACTCACCTCCTATTGAGTGATGGTCAACATGGTGATCAGTTTCTAAAATTTAGAAGGAAGAGATCGTAAGGTGAGTGGGACTAGCAAATTTTCGTCCACCATTTCACTGAGAGAAGAAACGTTTTGTGTGTAACTCAGCCACATGCCGCAAGAAGGCTTTAAACAATTCACCCTCATGCATACTCATCATTTGAAGCTTTTTCTGAAGATGCATCATCGTTGTCAGATTTTTGGCTTCATATATTTTACATAACATGGCCCATGCTATAGAGGAAGTGGTTACTTCCTGAATGTGAGGTTGAACCTCATCAGAAAGGCTCAGAGTGATAAGCATTAATGCTTTTTCATCAGCCTTTTCATACTTATCCAATAGATCAGTGTCTGTGGGAGGGGCATTCTTTCCAGAAAATGATCACCCAAATATATTCAAACTGAATAATCATCCACATCTTGGATTTCCATGTGGCAAAATTTGGCCCTTTTAGTAACTAGGCATCTGACAACAAAATGCGAGGTGTAGACATTTCCAAAAACTCAAAATTGTATTTTATTTACTGATTGTTCAAAAATAGTTAGAAATTCTTATTGAAGGAACATGTCAAGAATATGGGCTCTATAAGCTTGTGTAGTTATATGAAGATGCTCCTGTGGGTGTTCTACTTCATGTTCATCATCTGCATCATAGCTGCACTCCAATTCTTCTTGGATTTGGTGTGTTTGACAATACATGTCGAACCATGAAATAGTCAAACAATCCTTGACTCATGAATTTCATCAAATAATAAGTTGATGGTATTGAGAAATTCATTGAGCAAGGAAAAATAAATGTTGGTGGTGTTCTCTTGGGCTCTCAGAGGTGACTTAGTGGAAGGGTTGCTCGTAACACTCTTGGCATCAGAAATGTATGACATGTACATGCCCTCTTGGCACTCTGCTAGGGAAATCACACTAGAAGGGTTTTCACTTGGCTTCTTGGCATCACACAACAACACCTCCTCATTACAAAGCACCTCCTTGGTTCCAACATTGGCTTTTCCTTTCCACACAGTGCCCAAACATGGCTTTGTTGAACTGTCAAAACTATTTTCATGGGGCACTTTGATGAAATGTGAGTGCTCCTTGCTAACACGGCTCCACGCCAGGTCACCACTCCTCTCCTTTGGCACTTTATTCTATTGGTTGCAGGTTTGACCTTGCTGGCAGTGCTCCTCCTTGGTGGCTTCTTACTTGTAGCACAAGCTTATGGGGTGGCAGCTTGTCTCCTTAGCGCAGGCTTGGGCTCCTTCCACGGACAGCTTCTCCTCACGGCTCACCACAAAGTGCTTCCTTCCAAACGGCTCATCTCCTCCATGCACAACACACATAGGACCTTTTCCTACACCTTCCACCACACATAGGTCACGAACAGATAGTCAGTGCTCTGATACAAAAGATAGCAGAAGACAAAGAATGATTTATTCAATGTATTCAATATCCCAAACAAAAGAGTAGAGAAAAAAATAAAGGTTGTGGAAGAAGGAGAGGAAGGTGATAGTTATAACTGTCCACCAAAAAATACATAAGGTTGATGAAAGGAGAGGCCAACAGTCAAAGGAAATAGGGAAAAATTAGAAGGGCTAGAGATGGGATTTTGAAGAGGTTGCATATCGTGAATGCGTCTTGATGAAGTATGATTGTAGGAAATGGAAGGTCGTTAATATGTTGGAGGAAGGGGTGAAAATTAAGGGTTTATAAGAGGAAAAGGAAAGGATGGAGGAAAATAGGGGAGTAAATTGGTATTGGAGATGGGAAAATTACTTTAAAGGAGGGGATTGTTGGAGGATGGAAGGGAGGGAAGGGGAAAATTGAGGGGTAAAAGAAAATGGAGGGGGTGTTTTGGTTAATATTTGGAGTAGGGAAGGGGAGGAATGGAAGATGGGGAAGAGGAAAAATGGGTAGAAGAGTAGGGAAAGTGGGAATGGAGGATAGGATAATATGGTTGTAGGGGGGAGGGAGGGAAATTGTGATTGGAAAGAGGCAAGTGGGTTCAAAAAAAATAGGGGTTTATAGGAAGCCAATGGAGGCTTAGAAGGACTACGGGGAAGTGGTTGAATAATAGGGGAATGAGGGGGATGAAATGGAGTTTTTTAGGGTTTATAACAATTAAATGGAGGGAGGGATTCCCAATGTGGAAATGGACGGTTTAGAAGGAATGAATGTGAAGGAAATAAAGGGTTGGTGAAATGAAATAGGGGAAATAGAGGCATATAGGGTAGGAATGGATGGGTTTAAGATTTAGAGGGAAAATAACAATAAAAGGTTTTGATGGAATGAGAGAGGCTTAGCTTAGAGGGAGGAAATTTCAAGGGGAAATCAAGGGATGGTGTACTAAGGGATTGAAGGCAGTAACGTAGGGTAGGAAATACACGGGTTTGGATTGTTTGGAGGGTTTATAGAAGAAAATGGGAGGTTTTTGCCACACTTAGAGATGGAAATGAGGCAGGCTTGGAGGTAGGAAAGGAGGGTTTGATAAAGTAGATGGAACGTAAGAAAGTAAGTAATGAGTGGAGAAGGATATGAAGGAAAATTGAGGGTAGGGTGTAAAATTATATGAAATGAATGCATTCTAAGTGGGACAATGGAGGAAAGGAAGGGGTTGTGAGGAGGGAAGGAAATGGAAGGTTGGAGGATGAAGGAAGACTACAGAAGGGAATGTAGGGTAATCAATAGAGCGGAAAAGTAAGGGTTAGATGGAATATGTAAACAAAGGCTATTAGAGGAGGGAAAATGAGGGCTTGGAGAAGGACACCTGGAGGTGTCGAAGAGGGAGGAAAAATGGAGGGTTTTAAAGAAGAGAATGGAGGAAGAGGGTTTAGAAGAAGTAGGGAAGTGGGCAATGGAGGATATATGTTGTAGGAGGGGGAGGGCGGGAAAATTGTGCATTGGATGAGGCAATTGGGTTCAAAAAAAATAGGGGTATAGGAAGCAATGGGAGGCTAGAAGGCAATAGGGGGAGTGTTGACTGAAATTAGGGGAATGAAGGGGATGAAAATGGAGGTTTTTAGGGTTATAACAGTCCATGGAGGGACTCTCAATGTGGAAATGGAAGGTTATGAGGATTAGATGAAAGGAATAAAGGGTTGGTGGATGAAATAGGGAAAGAGAGGGATTATAGGGTAGGAAATGGAGGGTTTAGATTTAGAGGGAATATAAACGGTCTTGATGGATGAGAGAGTGCTTAGAGAGGAAATTAAGGGAAATCAAGGGAGGATGGGGTAATGATAATAAGGGATTGAAAGGCATTAACGTACCGGTAGGAAATACAGGGTTGGATTTGGAGGGTTATAAGAAGAAAATGGAGAGGTTAGAGATGGAAATGGAGGCTTGGAGGGAGGCAATTGAGGGTTGGGGGGTGAAGTAGATGGAAAAAAAAAAAGGTAATGAGTGGAGAGGGAATGAAAGGAAAATGAGGGTAATCTGGATGATGCATTATAAGTGGGACATGGAGGATTGGGATTTTGGGGGAGGGAAATGGCAGGTTGGAGGATGGAATGAAAGCTACAGAAGGGAGTTAGGGTAATTCAAATAGAGGGAATTAAGGGTTTAGAGGAATAGTAAACAAAGGCATTAGAGGAGGGAAAATGAGGGATGGAGAAGGGAAGGAAGGTGTCGAAAGAGGAAAATGGAGGGTTTAAAGAAGGAAATGGAGGGGAGGGTAGAAGAGGGAGAAATTAGTTAGCTGATTGAATGAAGAAATTGGATGGGGATGGGTTGGCGGTGGAAAGAAGATTGGAAGCGGGATATGGGAATGGAGGTGCGGGGAAATAGGGTAGGAGTGTTGGAAGACGGGATGTGTTGGAGGGGATGAAGGGGCATGGGAGGTTGGGAAAAGGGAATGAATTGAAAATAGTTAGCAAGAATAGGGTGTAAAAGCTTGGAGGAGTGGAATTGGGGGGATGATGGTTTCGAGGGTGGAAATTGAGGGTAATGGGACTATGTTGTTAGCTGTATTCGATGAGTGAATGTAGGGGTATTTGAGGTTGGAGGGTAAGTGGAAATAGGGTGGCTGTTGTTGGCGGAGTAGCAGTAGGGGAATGGAGAGTTAGTGCGATTCAGGTCTTAGATGCTTGGAGGAGCGGAAGGTACTTGAATGGACCGTGGCGGCGGGAATGCCGGGACCTGGAGGGCTCAGGTGGACTAGGAGGTTGGCTGTGTTGAATGAGTGGAATGTAGGGGAATTGAGGTTTGGATTAGGAATATGAAGAGAAAGAAATGGAGGGTTAGGGTTCGTAGAGGAAGGCAAGGAAATAGGTTTAAGGAGTGTTGGAAGAGGGAATTTCTTGGGGGGGGGGGGATTGAGGTGCTTGGAGGTTTGGGGAGGGAATGAAGGGACAGGAGGTTTGGAGGGTAATGTAGGGCAGCGAGGTTGGAGGAAGGAATCTAGGGGAATGGAGGTTTTTTGGAAGTGTTTGTAGGGCAAGGGCATATATGTTTAGAGATGAATGAAGGGAAATGGTTACTAGGAATTTCCGCGTCAAGGTTGGAGGGGAGGAAATGAAAACAAATGGTCAGCGAAGAAATGGAGAATATGGTTTGAAGTGTTTTAGAGGGGTGGAATGTGGTGGGCATGGCTTGTTCATTGGATCGTTGTGAATGGTTAGTGTATTGAGGTTTTGGAGGGTTAGTTGGAATGGGTATTGATGGTTGGATGAGGGGAACCATAGGGAATGGCGGATTTAGAGGAGGGGAATGAAGGGAAATGGCAGAAGAGTTGAGAGTTAGTTGGAATAGTTTGTGACATGTGCGTAGGAGGAGTGGAAGTAGGGGGTGGAGGTTTTTAGATGAGGGAATGAAGGGAAATTGAGGGTAGTAAAGAATAGATTGTTGGATGTGTTGAGGAGTGGAACGTGGGGTCATTGGGAGGTTTGGTTTTTAGATGAATGGAATATATGAGAATGGTGTGGTTTAGAGGAGGGAGGGAAATAAGGGAAATATAGGATTAATGGGAAGCGGGTTGGTGTAATGCTTTCAAGGAGATTAATTTAGGGGAATGGAAGGGTTTTTGAGGAGGGAATGAAGGGAGATGGAGGGTAGGGGTTAGTGGGGGAAATAGGGTTGGATGCGTTGGATGGAATTGGAAGAAAGAGGGAAGAATAATGAAATTTAGAGGGGGGAATTGAAGGGAAATTGAGGGACGTTAGTGGAAATAGTTTTGGGGGGAATGTGTTGGAGGAGAGATGGGAATGTAGGGGTGGAGTTTGGATGAGGGAATGAAGGAAGTTGAAGGGTTAATAAGATAAAGGTTGGATTGTGTTGGAGGAGCGGAATGTGGGGGCATGGAGGTTTGGAGGAAGGGGTAGGTTTACGCTTAGGCTTAAGGTTCGGGCGTACGGTTTAAGTAGGTTCAGGGTTTAAATGTTTATGGCTCAAGGTTACGATTTAGGGTTTAGGGTTAGGGTTAAAGGGGCTTAGGGTTTAAGGCCAGGAGGGTTTCTGGCTCATGGTGTAAGGCTTAAGGTTTAGGGATAAGGGTTTCAGGCTCAGGGTTTTAGGTGTTAAAATAGGGTTTTAGGTATAAGGGCTCCCCACTGTTTAGGTTTATGGGATCAAAGTTAATGGATTAGGTTAGGGTTTAGGGTTAAAGGTTTAGGTTTTTTTTAGACGCTCCAGTTTTATGGTTTAGGCTAAAGGTGAAGGGTTTTAATATTTAGGGTGTATGGTTTCGGCTCAGGGTTAACATTTAGTGTCAAGTTTTTTGGTTTAAAAAAGCTCAGGATTTAGGTTTAGGTATTAAGGGTTTAGGGCTCAGGGTTTCGGGGTTTAGGGTGGTAAACAAATAGGGTTTAGGGTTTCGCATTTAGGGATTAGGGTTTAGCATGTTAATTTTTAGGGTTTAGGGTTTAGGGTTTAGGGATTAGGGTTTAGGGTTTAGGGATTAGTGCTCAGGCTTAAGGCTCAGGGTTTAGGGTTTAGGGTTTAGGGTTTAGGGTTTAGGGTTTAGGGTTTAGGGTTTAGTGCTTAAGGTTTAGGATTTAGGGTTTAGGGTTTAGGGATTAGGGTTTAGGGTTTAGGGTTTAGGGTTTAGGGTTTAGGGTTTAGGGTTTAGGGATTAGGGTTTAGGGTTTAGGGTTTAGGGTTTAGGGTTTAGGGCTCAGGGTTTAGGGTTTAGGGTTTAGGGTTTAGGGTTTAGGGTTTAGGGTTTAGGGTTTAGGGTTTAGGGTTTAGGGTTTAGGGTTTAGGGATTAGGGTTTAGGGTTTAGGGTTTAGGGTTTAGGGTTTAGTGCTTAAGGTTTAAGGTTTAGGGTTTAGTTCTTAAGGTTTAGGGTTTAGGGCTTAGGGCTTAGGATTTAGATTTTAGAGTTTAGTGCTTAAGGTTTAGGATTTAGGGTTTAGGTTTTAGTGTTCAGGGTTTAGGATTTAGGGTTTAGGGTTTAGGGATTAGGGTTTAGGGTTTAGGGATTAGGGTTTAGGGTTTAGGGTTTAGGGTTTAGGGTTTAGGGTTTAGGGTTTAGGGTTTAGGGTTTAGGGTTTAGGGTTTAGGGTTTAGGGTTTAGGGTTTAGGGTTTAGGGTTTAGGGTTTAGGGTTTAGGGTTTAGGGTTTAGGGTTTAGGGTTTAGGGTTTAGGGTTTAGGGTTTAGGGTTTAGGGTTTAGTGCTTAAGGTTTAGGATTTAGGGTTTAGGGTTTAGGGATTAGGGTTTAGGGTTTAGGGTTTAGGGTTCAAGGTTTAAAGATTAGGATTTAAAGAAAGCTCAATTTTTGGGCTCAAGGTTTAGGATTTAGGGTTAGGGTTTAGGGTTTAGGGTTTATTACTCAAAGTTTAGGGTTTACAGAGCAAGGTTTAGGCATCAAATTTAGGGTTTAGGGATTAAGTTTTAGGGATCATGGTTTAGGATTTAGGGTTTAGGGTTTAGGGTTTAAGGTTTAGGGTTAACGATCGGGTTTGGCATTAATGAAAGAAAAAACAAAAAACCATTTTTGTTGTTGTATTGCTACGGTCGGTAGAATTGTTTTCTGTTTGCGGGTAGACAACATACATATGTTATGGACGATAGAAAAACTAAGGTTACCGGTTGGTAACATAATTTTCGTTCCCATTCCGTAGCCATAAAAAATGCTACCAGTCAGTAGCATAAAATATGGTTGTATCCTGGTAGGGAAAACGTATGATAATGGGGCCGGTGGTTATTAAGCATTAATTTTTGGTACCCCATGGTAACATAAAAAATGATACCGGTCAGTATCATAACTATATGTTACTGACTGGTAACATTTTTATTCTACCGACGAGTAAGTAACAAGAATTATTCTATTGGGGGTTTTTCGGTGTAGAGTATAGTTCTACTGTCGGCCGATAACATATTTATTTTATCGATGAGTATGCAGAAAAAAATGCTACCGGCCGACAACATTAAGGTAAATATCACGAATTTTAGTTTCATTGAAATGGCGAATTGGCCCCTAAAATTACTTTTCCCCAAAACATTTTGTCAATCCAGTCCTACTTCCTACCCTAAAAATTTTCCAATATCAAATTTCAAAAACTTGAATATTCATGAATTAACGAATATTTACTTAGGTTTTAGGGTTTACAGATCATGCTTTAGAAGTTAGGTGAAGGTTCTAGGGTTAGGTTTAAGGTTCAGGGTTTAGGGCTCATGTGAGGATTCGTTTAGGGTTTATGGTTTAATGGTTAGGGTTTAGGGTTTAGGGTTTAGGGTTTAGGGTTTAGGGTTTAGGGTTTAGGGTTTAGGGTTTAGGGTTTAGGGTTTATGGTTCATGGTCGTAAAAATATGGTTTAGTGTTTAGGATTTGGGCTCAATGTTCAGGGATTAGGGTTTTGAAACATGTAGGTTTTGGGGTGGGGTTGTAATGTTACGATAGGGTTTGGAGGGATTTAGGGTTTACGTTTTACAGTTAGGGTGGTTGGTAACGGTACGATAGTGTTTTTAGGGTTCAATGTGGTAAAAATAGGGTTTAGTGTCTAAGGTTTGTGGTTTATAAAAAATAAATTAGGGTTTAGTGGTTAGTGTTTAGGGTTTAGGGCATGGGGTTTAGGGTTTATGGTTTAGGGTTTATGGTTTAGGGTTTATGGTTTAATGGTTAGGGTTTAGGGTTTAGGGTTTAGGGTTTAGGGTTTAGGGTTTAGGGTTTAGGGTTTAGGGTTTAGGGTTTATGGTTTAATGGTTAGGGTTTAGGGTTTAAAGTTTAAGGTTGACGATTTGCGGTTTAGGGCTCATGGTTTAGGGTTTAGTGTTTAGGGATCAAGGCTCATGGTTAAGGGTTTAGCATTTAGAATTTAGGGTTCAAGGTTTACAGTTTAGGGCTTAGGAATTATGTTTTAGGCTTAGGTGTTTAGTGTTTTAGGGTTTAGGATCAAGGTAAGGGTTTAGGGTCTAGGGTTTTAGCGTCTTGGGCTCATGGTTTTTGGATTAGGGTTTAGAGTTTAGGGTTTTAAGGTTTAATGGTTTAGGGCTTAGGGTTTAGGATTTAGGGCTGAGGGTTTTGGGTTTTGGGTTTTGG
>CM034147.1:259637086-259797977 GCA_019776745.2 Taxus chinensis | reverse complement strand
TCAAGAAAACCACCACCATTTTATTTGTCACTAATTATTAAAGAGTATCTCATTCATAACTGTATGGTTGATAGCGGTGCAAGTAGCATAATTATGCCAAAAGAAATTGCAGAAAAGTTGGGTTTGCATTATGAAACTATAGCGAAAAGTGTGCTACAACTTGATGGAACTATAACGAATCCAATTGGTGTCATCAGAAATATGGAGGTAACATTACATGCTTATTTGAATGTTTCCATATTGCAAGATGTTACTGTTATGGATTTATCTTCTTACTTTGCTATATGCTTATCTAAAGATTTTACAACAAATATAGGATGTTATCTTTCTTTAGATTGGTCTTTTCTATTCTTCACTACACATTATGGGACCAAATTTACTATCAATTCTGAACTGTTGGCCAGATTTCACATCGAGCCTCACGCTTCTAATGCATTAGCTAATTATTGAGCCTTAGACCAGTCTGATTTTGATAATACAACTCATGTTTCAGCACTAGATGGTTTTTCTAATTTTTTTATGGATTAAAAGACACATGAATAACATGCTCATGATCCTTTCAAAGAATTTGAAGAAAATTTATTTGGTGTGTACTGCCTTCATGAGGAAAACACACCAATTCCCTTGTTGTCTAAAACAAAAAATGCAGCAGAAGCGATTTCGAAGCTTGGTGGAGCTAAGAACAAGAAAGTACAAGGATCAGGTTTGATGCTCACTTTCCCCACAAATGAAAGGTATTTCTCAGCTTTGAATCTCCAATTTTCATGCACTCATAATGTAGCTGAATACGAAGCGTTAATTCATGGCTTACTTTGGGCCAGAAAGAGAGGTATTAACATGTTACAGATTTTTGGTGATTCTGATTTGGTTATCAATCAATTAAGAAATTTCAATGTTTGTAATAATCCATTAATGAAGTCTTATAGACACAGATTTTCAAACTTAATGGAAGATTTCAATGCTATTAATATTCAATCCATTGCTAGACTAGAAAACAAGCATGCAGATAGACTTGCAACAATTGGTGCTAGTTTTGAAGTGCTGGAACATATTAAAAACAAAGAGATTTAGCCTCACACAAAAATGATTGTCAGGCCTTTTATACCTGGTAATGATTTGAATTGGTAGGTTTTTGAAAGTGATGAACAGATTTGCAGGTTTTTATAGCAAGAAGCTGAATTTTCTACAGTAAATCAAGACCAATTGCAGCACTTATATGGTGACCAAATTATTCAATTGAAGACGAATAAAATACCTCAAGGCTTGGTCACATTAGAAGACATCTTCAGCACTGATGATCAATTAAGGAAAGAAAAAACAAAGATGTCAACAAATGCAGACAATTATAAAGAGATCTCAGTAGATGAGGGGAAAAAATTATTTCTCAGAAAGGTATGTTCTTTAGCTAAGAAAATTTATTTCATCATTTTTTGTAAGGAATTTAAGGATGTTTTCACTTGGAAATACAAGACCTGAAAGGGTTTGATCCTAGTTTGGCACAACATACTATTGAATTACAACGAAATTCCAATCCAGTTAGGCAAAAACAGAGGCTTGTAAATCCCAAGATAGAGTCTTTAATGAGAAAATAACTATCTAAGTTGATCAAATCATGTATTATCTTTCCAGTTAAGCATTCAAGTTGGGTAGCCAATCTTGTTCCTATCTAGAAAAAGAATGGAGAAATCAGATTATGTGTAGATTTCAGAGATCTTAATAAAGCTTCACTAAAAGATCATTACCCACTGCCCAATATGGATCAGATTTTAAGAACATTTTTTGGTTCTGACAGACTATCTCTTCTGGATGGTTATAGTGGATGCAATCAGATTCTAGTCCGAGAAGAAGATAGGTACAAAATAACTTGTACCACCAAGTGGGGTACTTATGCTTACAAAAGAATTCCTTTTTGCCTTTCAAATGTTGGTGCAATGTTTTAACGTGCAATGGACATGGATTTCGTAACTTGTTAAATAAATGCATACTGATTTATTTGGATGATGTTACTGTATTTTCAAAATATTCAGGTGAACATCTAATACATCTAAGCCTAAATTTTTAGTTGTGCATGCAGTTTGGAATATCTTTGAATCCCAAAAATTCTATCTTTTCAGTACATCAAGGTAAATTATTTGTTCATATTGTTTCTAAATAAGGTTTGAAAATTGACCCTTTTAGAATTGAAGTCATATCACAGCTATCATTTCCTCATCACAAGAAGGCGTTACATAGTTTCCTGGGAAAAATTAACTTCGTTAGAATATTTGTTCCAGGTTTTGCAGCATTGGTTAAACCATTAACAACTATGTTAAAGAAAGAGAAGGCTTTCTATTGGACCACAAAAGGGAGAGAAGGGTTTGAAGCAATTAAAAAAACCATTTCTCAAGCTCCTACTCTTGCAAATCAAAATTTTGAATTTTTTTTTACAATGTATGCACGTGCAGGAGATGAAACAATCTTAGCCATATTAACTTAGGTTAATGATGAAAATATTGCGCAACCAATTACTTTCTTTGGATAAAGCTTTCATGATTATGAAACAAGGTACACATTTCAAACCAAAAAATTCATGTTTTTGTTTCTCATCCAAGTGTAAAAGATTTCTTGTTAAATAAAGAATTGAATGAGAAGAGAGCAGACTGGATAATGAAAGTCATGGAATATGATGTTGATATTCATGTCACAAAGATAGTCCGACGTAAAGGTTTATGTGAGCATCTAATTGTTGATATGGAAAAATAGTAGGCTACAGAATCAGAAGATCCATACCAGCATGCTGAATTTATGTATCAATAATCAGATGTCATGATACAACTAGAAAGTCAACAACCTGAGCTTGTTTAAGAAGTTCAGAAATCAAGATGGATGACTGATTTAGTTAACTATCCATAGCATGGCATTTATCCTTAACGTATGGACAAAAATAAATGAAGGTATTTCAGGTTATAAGTTGCACCTTATGTTTTTATTGAGGGTGTGCTATTCAAAAAAGATATAAACAAAATCTTGCCGCGATGTGCTAATTATGATAGAATTCAACAATTACTATCTGAATTCCATGAAGGACCTGTAGGAGGTCATTTTCCAGTACATACCACAACCTTAAAAATTATGAAAGTTGGTTACTATTGGCCTAGCATATTCAAGGACTATTTCGAATGGAACAAAAAGTGTAATAAATGTGCTTTCTTTGTTGGAAAAGAACGTTTAGTTTCACTGCCCTTATAACCTATTTTAGTTGATCAGTCTTTCATGTAGTGGGGTCTTGAATTTATTGGCATGATAAACCCACATTCATCACAAGGACACAAGTGGATTTTAACTGCTACATATTATTTTACACGCTGGACTGAAGCAATAGCCTTGAAGAATGCTAATGAAACTTCGATACTATTCTTTTATAAAGGTATAGTTTGTAGATTTGATTTTCCAACAACTATCATTTCAAATAATGCCTTAACATTTCTTGGTGGAAAGGTAACAGATTGGGCTGTCAACCACAATTTATTTAAGTTCGTCATCTAATTATTACCCACAAGGTAATGGGTTGGCTAAAAGTACTAACAAGAATCTTTTAAGGATCATCAAAATAACACTCAAAGATAACAAGAGATCTCCAAAGTCAATTTTATAAATTCTTTCTTTTATTCCTTCCAAAATCATTTATTAATTACATAGCAGAAGATTGCATTTTCTTTCACATTCTTTTAAAGAAAAACAGAGTCTGTCTCTTTTCATTTCACTTTACAATTTTCATAATCCATACAACATCTTTCCATTTTAAACATTTACAATTTCATCCACTTCAAAGTGGGAAAGGTTACAAAAGAATTTATTTCACAAGGGACTGTCAAACTATCTTTCTCCTCTTCTCTAGAACAACAATATGCAAAGTTACATTTTTCTTCCAATTTGATCACAACAAAAGTGAGGGAAAGGCAATGCTCTCCATCCAACCAAGACATCCAATGAAATGAGAATCCATCCTTCATCATTGGCCGCCGAGCCCCAACTACGATGCAATAAGAAATGTATTTCAACCAATAGGCTTCCACAAACACATAAAAGAATTTCGATATGCACATTTCGAATTAAAAACACAATCCAAACAAAACAGCAGTTTACAACTGCATTGAAACATCACACAAAACTCAGGCTTCATCATGCAAGCCAAAGGAACAAGAACTGTGGGGTAAGCTACTTATGCCTCCCAATGGGAATTGGTTATCCACCTGTAATAAACCACTAAAATAGTTCACCACACATATCCTTATTCCCCCCACAGATTTCCTTGTGCCCCCCACAAGTAAGAAATGCAAGCTATTTCTTTTCCATGGTGGATCCCAAACCCAAACTCCCTCCACAATTTTTTGCTGCCACATGGATTCCCCATAGCCTTATCCTACACCATTCCTATGGTAGTCTACCCAAATAGCCAATAAACACACAGAACATTCACCATTCACACAAAGACAAAAATAAATAACAACATAAAAGAAGAGCTAAGCTCCTACCTCTCCATGGTAGATTTTGTTCCAAAACAACAAGATTTCAATGCCAAAATACAGTCCCAAAATCAGCAATGCCCAAGTATGAAATGATCTCCAATCTCCTCCAAATCAACAAGAGCTCCCAATAGAAAAAATGCACCCCAAAAGGAAGTATGCAAAATTTCAACAACCCAAAACAAGACAAAGAGTTCAAATTTGATAGAAGAGGGAAGAGGAGAGGATGAGGTGGATCCATGTGGGATGCCACATCACACATCCTCAACTCCAACACAAAATTCAAATTCATTCTCCCAAGCACAATAAAGAGGTGGGTGAAAATATGACAAATAAACTTACACACTCCAAAAAGCTCACACCCCAAAGGACCGAATTAAATAAAATGTAAGAAGAGTGCAATTAAAACATGCAACATGATTAATAAAAATGCATTAACAGGGTTTAAAATCAACCCTCCAATCATAGGTATGGTTGGTAAATAAACTTTAGAGGTATCGGACAAGTTTTACTTGTCCCACAAGCCTCCAAAAACAAGCCTCCAAGGAAAAATTCCAGTTTCCAAGAAGGTGGAGTGTTTCATACTCCAAAATCTAACTTACACGACTCTTACACATTTAATAAAAAAGACAAAAAATTCTATAATTACTTTCTCATATCCCAATTTGATTTATTTATTTTAACAATATGATTACTCACATTAATTTATCCACAATTTAATTAATTAAAAGAAAGGGACACATCACTAATAAAACACATACAATAAAACAAGGAACCACATGAAAAAATACACAGAACCCATTGTCACATTTAAATGTGATCCCCCTTATGGGAATCCCTAACAACAATCAAACACAAACATAATAAAACAAGTTTCCATGGTGACCTTGTTTAATTCATCTAGAATTCTAATGTGGTTGGTCTCCAATTCCCCAATGTTTGTTGTGATATTTTAACCTGCAAAACACAAATACCTCATTCAGCCTCGTGGCCATATCAGAACATCCAACATGATATAAATATAATCACAAAATCATCTATACATATGAATTACAACAACATCAAGGCAATCAACAATATCACTTACAATTTATATCAACAACTATATCATTATCATATAATGTCCATTTTCTAGGTCTACTCACAATATCCAAATTCATATGTCTGAACAACATTCATAATATATCCATGTAAAATAGTATATTATCATCCACATATGAAGTATCTCTAATAATCATCATGCATCATAACCAAATCAAGATCAACAATAATTCATGATCAAATATCTAACATCATACTAAATCAAAACTATAATAATGTCCATAATGTAATCAACAGTATCAAAATCAGTATCAAAAGGTGTCAAAGGGAAGTGGGCACTACATCCCCCTCCCCTTAGACTCAACTTCCTCCTAGAAGTCACTGGAACAAATGTGGAAATTGAACTCGTAATAAGGTAGCATCCTCCCATGTAGCTACAGTCTCGTCATATCTGTCCCACTACACCCAGACCCGATCAACTAATCTACCTCAAAGGCCTAGGGTCCTGCGATATAGGATGTAAATGGGACCACCATCACCTGCCCCTGATCCTGCACTTGTAATGATGTCCAATCTAGCACATGAGAAAGATCTACAATATATCTCCTAAGAATTGAAACATGAAACACATCATGTATATGAGACAAGCTAGGTGGTAATGCTAGACGGCAGGCCAAAGGGCCGATATGCTCCAAAATCTCAAAAGGACCCACGAATCTAGGAGCTAACTTAGAACCTTTTCCATAACATATAGGACACTTGAGTGGCCTAACATGAAGGAACACCTTCATGCCCACATCAAAACTACGATCAATCCTATGCTGATCTTTATACTTCTTTTGTCTGTCCTATGCCTTCTGCAATCTGTATCTAATCAATACCACCTACTGATTCATGTCCTGTAATAAAGTTGGTCCAAGAGAAACCCTATCCTCTAGCTTGTCCCAGCTAAGAGGTGTCCTGCACTCTCTACCATATAAAGCCTGAAAAGGAGCCATGCCTATAAAACTTTGAAAACTATTATTGTAGGAAAACTCCACCAAGTACAGGTACTCCTCCCATTTAGACTGCTGATCCATCACATACATCCTGAGCATGTCCTCTAATATCTTATTCACCCGCTCAATTGGTCCATATGTCTGAGGGTGATATGTTGTGCTGAAGTTGATTCTCGTTTTGAGGGCATACTGCATGGTAGCCTAGAAATAGGAAGTGAAAAAAGGATCGCGGTCACAAATGATCTTCTGCGGAATCCTGTGCAACCTAAAAAATATCATCTAAATATACCCATGCCACTGCTCTAGTTGTATAAGTTCTCTTCACTAGAGAAAAGTGAGTCACTTTTGTCATTTTATCAACTATGACCATAATGGCATCATGGTGATATCTCGACATCGGTAGCCCAACAATGAAATCCATGGAAATGGTGTTCCACTTCCACTCTGGTATAGCATGAGGAAAGAGAAGGCCAGCTAGATGTTGATGCTCAGAATTAAATCTCTGGCACTCTAAAAATCATGACATGAACTGAGCCATGTCTCTACGAAGTCCTCTCCAATGATATAATTTTCGCAAGGTGGCGTGCATCTTCTTCACCCCCGGATGGGCTAAATAGGGTGCACGATGTGCTTCTACCAAGATTTCCTACCTCAAGCCTTCATCTCTAGGAACATTAATGCATCCTCTGTGCCTAATAATACCATATGAATCTAAAGAAAAACCATCAAAATTCCCCTCAAGGGGTCTCTGAGACTCGATCTCTACTTGAACTGCAATGTAGAAGTTGTCAAGAGGAAGCTGCTGAAGAATCCTGCTCCATAAATATGTGCTCATTGAGGTGGCCATAACCACATGTCTCTGTCTTCTAAGAGTGTCTACCACCACATTCTCCTTCCCCTTCACATGCCTTATCTCCATATCATACTCACAAAGCAATTCCATCCAACGCCATTGATGAGAATTGAGATTATGTTGTGTGAAGAGGTGGCGAAGACTCAAGTGATATATCCTGAGTGTGAATCTTCGACCAAGAAGAAAGTGCCTCCATCGAAGTAAGGCATGCACAACTTCCGTAAGCTCAAGATCATGAGTCAGATAATTAAACTCGTAATCTTTGATTTTGTGAGACTCAAAAGCTACTACTCTGCCCTCCTGCATCAACACACCTCCAAGCTTTACTAAGGAAGCATTCGTGCAAACAAAAAACTCACCCTGTGGACCCGACACTTGAAGAATAGGTGTTGTAGTTAGAAACTTCTATAGTGTCCTAAAGGCATGTTCACACCTGTCTGACCAAACAAAATTATCTGCTTTCCTTTGAAGGGAAGTGGTGGGGTGCGCAATTTGAGAGAAGTCCTGAACAAATCTCTGGTAGTACCCTGCTAATCGCATGAAGTGTGCGATACCTTCCCCAGAAATGATATGACCCAAATACTGCACCACCGTCTGAAAGAATGCACACTTCTCCAAGTTCCCGTAAATTTGTTGCTCCTAAAGACACTGAAGAACTTGGTGAAGGTGCCCCTCATGCTCCTCACATGTACATGAGTAAATCAAAATTTGATCAAGGAAGATGAGTACGAAGCAATCTAAGATGGTCTTGAATACCCCATTCATCAAACTCATAAACATTGTTGAGGCATTAATCAAACCAAAAGACACCACTATGAACTCATAGTGCCCATATCTCGTACAAAAAGTGGTCTTATGAATGTCTGCCTCCAAAATCCTCAGCTGATGGTAGCCTGACTTAAGATCAATCTTAGAGAAAACCATGGCTCCCTTCATCTGATCAAATAAGTCATCAATACCTGGAAGGGGATAACAATTCTTGATCGTTACCTTATTCAGCTGGTGGTAATCAATACAAAACTACAAGGATCCATCCTTCTTCTTCACAAAGATCACCAGTGCACCCCAAGGGGATACACTAGGATGGATAAGGCCTTTCTCCAAAAACCCCTCAAGCTGCAACTTGAGCTTACAGAGCTCTAGGGCAGTCATCTAATAAGGTGCTCGTGAGATAGGCTCTGCTCAATGAACTAGATCTATATGGAAATCAATCTCACGTGGGGGTGGTAACCCCAGTAGCTCCCCTAGAAAGACATCTGCAAACTCTCTCAAAATGGGATGATCATCTAGTGATGGTCCACTAGTCCCATCCTTTGATCTGTCACTGACTATAACAACATACATCTGAAAACCCTGTCGTACACACCGCTTAAGTTGCATAGCAGAGATGGTGCGAATAGAAATGGGTCTCCTGACCCCTGAAATCACCGACTTAACGCCCAGATCATCTGCACAAGATATAGTCTTGTGGTAACAATCCATCCTTTCCTTGTGTGTAGATAACCAATCCATACCCAAAATTACTCCATACGAGCCCAAAGGAAGGATACAAAGATATGAGGTAGTGGTGAAAGGTCCCAAATCCACTGCACACTTATTTACCATACAAACTTATTTACAGAAGAGAAGCAAGAATGCCTATTTCAGTTGAGTTGCTTGCATTAGATTTGCTACATCAGATGGAGTTGCTTGAGAATGAACCATTGCAGATTCGTTATGCAGAGTTAATGGAATTACAAGAACTAAGAGATCAAGCTCATGTGAACATGGAAAAAAATCAAAAATAGATGAAGAAATTCTTTTATAAGAAGGCTAAGTTCAGAATCTTCAATGAAGAAGATATTGTGTTGAAATGGGATGTTGATCATACAAAGCTAGGAAATCACATGAAGTTCTATACAATTTGGAGTGGTCCTTACATGATTTCATCTTGCAAAGAACACACGACATTTCAGCTCTTGAGGCTGAATGGAGAGGAACTTTCCATTCCTGTGAATGGTATGTTTCTCAAACACTGTTATAGAAAATCCTACAATGTCTGTTTATAGTAGGATCTCCTTTTTAATAAGTATACTTTCTACACATTGTAATGTTTTCAAATTCAATAAGTGAATTTGTGCACGTGATGTGGTTTACTAGATCCTTCCCAGTTTTAGTTCATTTTGGAAGGGTTAGACCTTCAGAAAGGAATATTTTGATTACATACTTTGGACTCCATGCCCAATGGACAAGAGCAAGGCACTGGTCTACAAGCTAGCAGGTAGCTTTCCCCGTAAGATCCAAAAATGTTGACATATTTTGCACCACATGCGAAAAGGGTCAACACGAAACTTTTAAGTTTCTCAGATTGCTCAGGTTACAAGTTTGGCTATGTTTGGGACAGCCACCTCAGAATAAGATACAAATTTTCATTGTTTGGTTTTGGACAGTCTTGGAAGTCACTTTTGGATCAAAACTACAACTTGGGTGCAGCTATAGAATGTGATACATCAACACATGAAACCATTCCATTTTAAACCCTCGTCAGAACTGTGCAACATCCATAAATGACCATTGCAAGGCCCTGAGGAAGGCAGGAAGGGAAACATGTATCAGACATGAATTTCTGAAGCTATGGATAGGTTGTAGGTTTGAAGGACAGGGCATGAAATAAATTTCAGTCATCCAATGAACATCAAAAGGTACATTTGATTTTAATTTATTTCCATGATTAAGTGAATTATTTAAGTGTTTTGAGTTGTATAAGTTCATTATTATCCATACAAGAAAAGGAAGTGCAGAAAAGAAAGACATACATCTCATTACATGGAAATAGTTCATTTATTCATAAGGAATAAAATTACAGTGAACCCACACAAGCCTTGGGAATAAATCTAAAATCAAGTGCATGCAATGAAAGGACATATATGTAAAGTTATGAACAAAGAAAGGATGAAATCCATCATTTCCTGGATTTTCATCAGCTTGGGTTGATGTTGTCCTCACTGATTCTCTCCACCATTTTCACCAGTTGCTGCATTGTACCTGAGAAAGGAAAAAAATATTTTCAAGGCTCCAGATTTCATGCTTGATGTATTCACAGCTTTGAGCCGGTGCACTTTCAAATAATGAACTTGAAATCAGTACAGAATGAATAAAGAAGCATTTACACAATATACAACTCGGGACTAGTGATGAAGAAGGACCTAACAACATTGTTCATCTTCCTTTCTCATTCCAAGTAAGTAAAGACACAGTTATGCCAATGAAAATAAAGTTAAAAAGATTGAAGTATAAAAGGTACAATCAATTGCAGCAAATCAAATTTGCATACAACAAAATAATTGTATCATTACAGGCTAAAGAAGTTCAAAATAAAAAAAATGACAGTCCTCTCATAGCTGTAAAATTCACAAAGAAGAGTGTTCAAGCCAAACTTGAATCCTTTTACAAGCTAAGATGGAAGCACTTTCCAGTTTTAAAGTTTTTATAGACTTGCAATTAAGTTACAACTCAAGTGCCATAATATCATCATTCAGGAAAC
This sequence comes from Taxus chinensis, assembly GCA_019776745.2. NCBI lineage: Eukaryota > Viridiplantae > Streptophyta > Pinopsida > Cupressales > Taxaceae > Taxus > Taxus chinensis. Next base: position 259,787,057 of record CM034147.1, on the reverse strand, counting down.
ATATGAAAATAATACAGCTGGTTCACATCAAAAGGTTCACAGTCAAAGTGTAGCTCCAATTGAGTACAAATTTAAGGCCATAATGTGTGAAGCGAATTTTTAGAAAGCGCGTGTCACAGTCAAAGTATGACCAAATTATTATATAGGTTTCATGTCTGCATCTACAAACAAATTTACAAATTTGATAGAAAAGTAAAAGAGCAATGCACTCTCAAGATCAAAAAATACCCTGTATTGGACTATGGTGATTTACAACCCATCAAACAGAGGCCAATTTTTTATCCTCATGCCAACAAAATCAACTCAATACCTAACTTTTGAAGGATTACAAACCATCAAAATGATATAATAGATTATCAGGAGGCTTCGTGTAGATCACGATAGTAATTTTAAAGCTATAACCAAGTACTGAGGCATCATCAAGTGAAATCCCAAGTTTCTGAAGTAGGATACTAGGAATTCATACCAAATAAAGTACTCTATGAGAAGCACATGTCCATAGACATACAACTAGGTGTATCTTATGGGGGTGTATTTTAAGAGAAAAATAATAAATACCTAGACTTGAGTCACCAAAAATCAAATTAAAATATCTCTATGTAAATGATGACCTCATTTAAGAAAGTATAGAAGTAAAATTTGAGTTATGCATCAAAATTAACTCCTCTCATGGGAGAATGTAGAGTATCATTTCAAAAAGCACGATGAAAAATACAGTTGAAGTACAAGTTCAACTCACCAGGGTCACAAATAGTGCCAACAAATCATAACAATCAAGCTTATTACAACCAACTGAAGGAGAAAACACAAATTCTCAAATGTTATAGTAGTCAGAAAGAGCTAGGTCAACCATTGAAAGGAGAAAAAAAATTCTCAAATGCTCATAATTCATGTGTTTTTCGAAACCCAAGCTCTCAAGAAATAGAAATGGCAATTTTTTGAAGAAATATAAGGGCCGAGCACACTCAAAACCCTCCATGTCAGCCACGAAAACAAGAAATGTTCAAATTCCATGACACATGAGAGATTGGATCTCTCAAAGAATCAATAATGGCCATAGTATATTTAAAAATGACAACCCAACTAAATCAATGACATAAGAAGAGAAATAAAAACAAATCTTACCAACAGTATACAATTGTGAATGGAAGAACACCCAGATTAGCAGTTACCCATTAACTAAGAAGTTCGAGCTAATTTTGGACTAACAAATGCTAAACCCAAAAAAGTCTGAGCAAAAAATTTTAAGGGGCACTAACAAATCAGAATATTTTCACCAGGCTACCACATTTTTGTTTAAAAAAAAGGAAAAAAGATCAGAGAAAATGTGAGCTTTAGCCCTAAATATGGCGGCCATGGTGCCTTTTGCACAACATGATAGAGACCCTTCAAATATTTTTGACCTAAGCAAAAGGAAATATGCAGTAAATAGTTTTTTCATATTTTCAGAGTTCTAGATCTATAGAAAGTTCAAACAGAGAAGTGAATGCAAAAGGATCTTACCTTCTATAACGGTGTCAAGATATAATGGCATTAAACTTGAATGGATCTCAAGCCCATTTTTGAAAAGCTCCACAGTACCCATCCAAAGATACTGAGTAAGTCTTGAATCTCACAAATTCCTAGAAGAAAACCCAAATAGAAATGGCAGAGAACCGAGCTCATCCCCAATTTGCAAAACCCTTTAAAACAGTGAGCTTGAGTCTACAACAATGGTAGCCATTGATAAATAAAAGGTGGCTGGGAGCTCTAATCTGAGCTTTAAAGCTAAAACTAGTACAAAATGCCCAGATTTAAGAGAATATCAATACAAACCCTTCACAGAGAACCAAAACAAAAATTTCAAAGCTTCGGCGGAAGGATGATGTCAAAAACCACATCGAAGATTTTGCAAAATTTCTTCCACAAGAGCCTCATAGAAATAATTTGAAATATTTAAAAAAAATCATGGTGGCCATGAAATAAAATTTCAACAGAGGGTTTTCTTTATAGTACAAAGCACCATGGCACAAGCTTGAATTCATTCAAAACTAGCAGAAAAGAAACTCCATCGAAGCCCCAGAAATCGAGCTTTAGAATTAAATAGAAGAGAAGAGCCATGAAGAGCACTATACATACCACAGAAAACAAGAAGCTCTACAAAAAAGATGGCTGCCATGGAAAATTTTGGCAAAGCTATGCTGAATAATGGATTTTGAAATGCAAAAGTGGTTAGGGTTCGAGTTACTTTTATCATACTAGCTCAAGCAGTGAGTTAAAAAACTTAACCATGGTCAAAGATCTAACATGTGTCAATATCAAATAAAACCCTAATTAGGGTTGAGTTAATCATTGCCACCGACAATACCAATGAGGGTCTATGCATCATCAAAGAGGACCACATGATTACACATTGTTATTCATGTTAATCACTCTTTCGAGTATATAGATAAAGATCAAAGGTACCGAATAACCAAAATGATTATGCCTTAAGACATTGGTCGATGCCATGATTAGCCAAAAGGGGTTAAAATTTATATATGAAATAAACTATATAAAGGATACCTCTAAGAATTATGTGCAATAATGGGTCTAAAGGTGGTGTTGGTGCTCAGAATTGTATCGCCCCATTTGTGCCCTTGAAGATTTATTAATTCACGGCCTCTGTCATTTTCTCCTTCCCCATATGGTGCTTGGTCGGTCTTATTGCCATTTTTAGTCTGCTCTTGGGTCGAGGATCATGTGTGGGTCTCTATTTGTCTCATGGTTCCTTTGTTCCTCTGAAAAAGCTCTGTATTTTGAGTCTCCCGTGCTCTATTCCTTCAAAACTTGCATTTTCCCATTTCCTCCATTTTCCACAGTCAAGATCTGTTGTCCCTGCCATTTTTTCCCTAAATGCTCAAAGAGAAATGAATTGATGTGTCCCCAAGGATCGTGTTTGAGCCTTGCAACAATCTAAATTCTCTATCCTTGAAGAAAACCTCATTTTCTAGCTCGAATGGATGTTTCTCTGTGTTTTACGATTTGACAGGCATTTCTCCTAGTCAAATTTACATCATTTAGTCGACAGGGAAACACAGCACCTCTTGGTTGGATGCTGATCAGCTTAATACTTCAGAAATTCCATAAAAAGCCTCATTTTTAAAATGTGTCCACGTGGAGGAACGACGCTCATTTGAGAATCAACTTTTTTGGTTTGGATTTGAAGTACCGCCAAGAGGACATGTGGAGGGTTGGCAGGAAAGAGACATGTGGAGACTTCTGTTGGGTGTCCTATACTTAGAAAAGTTTAAAAAGGTTTTTGGGAAGTCCAAGACACGTGGAGAAAGGACACTCATTAAAATATCTTCTTTTGGGATTTGCCTTAGAGTAGCGCCGGGAGGACATGTGGAGGCTTCCACTGCTTGGCCTAGACTTAATTTTTTTTATGTAGATGGAAACAGTTTGGCAGAATAGGGACACGTGGTGAGCCCGCGCTCGTTCAGGGTCTTCAACTTGGGTGCCATCTAAGAGAAGTGCCATGCGGACATGTGGGGCACTCCGCTCACTTTGCATTTTACTTAGACTTTTCAATGGCCAAAAGGAGACTTCTTCAAAGCTTGACAAGCGGCACCTACCGCTAAGCTTTAATCATTCAAACAAACTTTGCTGAAGTAGGACATATGGCAAGCTTGCGCTCATCCAAGGTATCAAATTTTTGGGACCACCTCAAGGTTTGTCGTGGTGACACGTGGCAATTTAAAAAGTCATAGGGGGCGGGGAAGCGAACCATCGGAGGCAATTCAAACTTTTCACCTCTTTTCTTCATTAAAATAGCAAAAATGACCCGCGAGCCTGATGAGAAATAGTCAATGTTCTGCCCCGGTCAATGGTGGAGGTGCGGACCCACAGAGGAAAATAGGAAAAATTTTCCTTTTGAGAAAAAAGGAGTTAAAAGAAAAAGGGGAAGTGTAGTTCCGCTGGGACCCACATTGGGACATTGTCAAAAGTATATCTCAAGGGAGGAGTTGCGGGGAAAACTTGGAAAATTTTCCTTTTTCCAAAAGAGAGTCAAATCAAAAAATTTCTCTGTGTTTCTTTTGGGGCCAACCTTAGGACACATGTCACGCCCATTTTCAAAAGTGGAGGTGCAGGGAAAAAATGGGAATTTTTTTCATTTTTTCAAAAGGGTCAGAAAAGGTCAAAGGAAACCCCTGAGCCTATTTTTACATCTTCCACATGGACAACCCACATTCAAAATCAAAGATCAATGACTGTTGAGTGTCCAAATCTAATTTCCCCCCCTTTTCTCTGTAAAGCTCTTGGAAGTGCGAGTCTTCATGATTTCTTGCTATTTTCTACATGCCAAGCAGAGGAGAGAGTTAATTTTGATATCTAGAGTTTGGTGGAGGATATCTAGATGTGTCTTTTGCCATTAAGGTAGTTTGACTCTTGGGCTTGATCTGGTTTTCCGTTTTTCTTCTCCTAAGCACACAAGGGACCAGATTTGATTGATATGGGGCAGAAGTGGTTGGAAAATGGATGGATGCATGTTTTTCCCAAGAAAAGAGTTGATTGTGGGAAGAAATCGAATAGATTTTCCCTCGAGCACCTAGAGACTTTTGCAGATTTGATTCTACGAATCACGAAAGAATCATGGGAAGCACTGGTGCATTCAAATTTTTTATCTTTTGGGAGGAAGGGGCTATGTTGGAAATGTTATAAATGGTATGGATTCATCGTGCAAATGGTTGGGAGTTTTTGGAAATATCAGAACTGATTTTTCCAGTAGAAAAAGCTTGACAGAGCCCATCCATTTTGCGAAGTCATCTAGAGAAGCATGTATATCTCTCTTTGTGTCAAATTTGATCTGTCAAGGTGGTTGCAAGTGTACAACCATTGAAAAGCTTTGAGATTGTTCTAGAAACTTTCCCTTGCTGATAAATTTTTATCAAACTTTGAGTTATTCTATGTTAATCTTGAGTAAAGTGTATTTGTTTCATCTCTGAATGCATACAAGTAGTTTTTCTTGTTTCTATTGCAATATTGTACTAAAATAGGGTCTAATCATACAAGTCTCAGTCCTTGTGATAGTTTAGTGGCATTTGAAATTTCATTTCTCAAAAGATCCTTCATCTGGTAATGGGATAAGTGGTTTAAAATCACTTTTCTTTCATTTTTGTTGATAGAGATTATCTGTAAGCCTCTGGGTGTACCTCATTCATGAATTGGTTTAAATCTTGGTGCTTTATTGGGTCCTATGACTCGATCCTTCATGAAAAAATCCCATAGGTTGTGTGAAAGAGTGCTGATTTGGGCCTCCATTGAAGCACATATTCTAGTCGAGGAAACAATTTAACTTTTTGTGGAATTTTCTTGATTGAACCTTTCCATTTTGCATAAGCTCTCAAGGATCTGGTGATTCAAGTCCATCCTGTCTCTCCTCCCACCAAAATTCATTTAGCAACAACCAATCATACCCATAATACCCTTGTTTTTCATGTATGTACACAATTGCACAATCCACATCACTTAAACATACATAAGCAAGCAAGGTCTCAAATTTCTTTAGTAACCTTTTCCTTATTGTGAAAGTATCTCCATGATCTAGAAGTGAAAACTCATGAGAGTCAGATCTAGTGTGTTGATCATATTTTCCCCAAGGCCTTCTCTATAAAATTTATGCAAAAGAAAGGTACGTGTATCTCCTTTCAAGTAATAGAGGTTACAAAATAGGTTCTCTTACCTTGGTTAAAAGGCACAACCTAAAATAGTTAGGATCATATCACATCCTTTTGAGGTGCTATCCATCTCTCCACAAATCCAAGTAACAAAGGGACAACTAGATTTCTCCCCGGCTACAAAACAACATATACTAATGATCTATCTGCCTCTAAGCTCCCTATTGAATCTGTGTTGCTGCTTGGTTTGAAAAGGAGAACAAATTTGGGTACCAGCAGGTGGTCAGCAAAATTATATGCCATGGATCACATGGGAAGTCAAGGAATTTAAATCAAACATATGTGTGATTTGAATCAAATATATGTGTGATTTGAATTAAAAAATATGTGCCCAACTCCATGGATCATATGATTGTGAAGAATATACCACAAAAGTCAGCATCAACCATCACATGGATCATAAAAGTACAGAATATATGTCAACATCAGAACAAGTGGTCCCCATTAGGATGATGGCATGGGTGAAGTATTTTTGCAAAGCATTACAAATAAAGGATTTATTTTCTCTCACACACAGGGACATATTATTTTGCATGTGAATTCAAGGGGGGAAGTGGATCAAAACTATAGATGTCACATCAAGCACTATAAGACAGAGATTGCATGCACATGGGAGAAAAATTCCTCATCAAGAAAGGTTTATTATTAGAAGAATTATTCACCCAGATTTATTAAAAATAGAAAAAGTCAACTACATTTTGACTGAGTTGTATTTTTGTAACAAAGACTATTAATGCCTTATTGTATTAACATATTTATTTTATTCCTAATAAAATAAAGGGTAAAAATATGATGTATGGGCGAGTGAAATTTTTAGTCTATTTTTAGGAAGGGTGGGATGAATAATTTTTTCTATATATTGTGTGCATTAGCAAAGCACATGAGGGGGACTTTTAGACACAGGTGTGCTGAAGCAGATTTTGCCAGTTTTTCCTTTTGAATGAGAAGTATATTTTTCCTTTCCAACTATTTGCATCCTTGTATGTGTTTATTAATCCTTGTGAATGTCAAATTCCTTGGTTAATCATCCTAATCTGTTGCAAATTTAGAATTTTTTGCATGATATTAGTGTGCATGTGTACCTTAACAATATTGTTGTGAAAATTTCCCTCAATGCATCAAGTGTTGGCCTTAATTTTCTACTGAAAACTATTGGTTTATGCATCCAGAATCCATTTTCATATCAATTGTGCATTTACTCGGTCAAAGACCTCAAACAAGTTTGGTGTATCACCCCAGTTTTGAATCCATTTTACAGTCATCTTTTACCTTCAAACCCCAAAAAATTAGTTTAGGATACATCAATAAGGAATTGACCTTGATACTAGAGACTCACCTCAATAATAGGTATACCCACAGACCTGAGGTGTTTCCATTATATTTACGAAAGAGAGAGATCCACTTTGAAAGCTTAGAACACCTACAACCATCTATCTACAGTGTGTACTTTCGAGAGATAACAATTACTATGATGAAATGAATTCTGAAAGTTGTACTTCTAAATCAAATGGAAATGTGCATACTGAATTTAAAGAACAAAATTGAAATTACACACTCATAATAAAAACTTGCTGTAAAATTAAAAGCACACGCTAACCAAAATTTACAGAAGAGAAAATACACATTCTAAATGGAAATTTCAATAAGGAAAATAAACACACTTGAATAGGAATTGCATGAAACACACTGAAATAGAAATAACAGTAAAGGAACTGAGTGATTATGACTTATCAGAAAACCATATGCATACGTAAACGTAAACAACCTCCTATCTCCTTGGTCGAGTGGGCCCTTTCTCTTCCTTGGGACAAAGGAAATTTTAATAGCTCAAGATTCTCAAAATGATATCTCCTTATATTAATTCAAATAAGTTCCATGACATATTTAGTGCGGAAAGGAAAAGTACTAAATGCAACAAGCTATATCACATATTATAAATATTACCAACTACTACATTGTTCTTCAAGGAGGTGTCTTTATATAGACACAGGTGGTTACATAATACACCAAAATTACTAACACTAATGTCTTCCACTAACAATATTGATCAAGACTCATAAATTCCTATAGGATTATTAGAAACAAGACCCATTCTTATAGGACGATAGATGGAAAATTCTTCCACTTCTGCACTCCAACTCTAAACTCGGGGCTCCTTAATTACTTTGTCAATAAACGTTCATTATTTTCCTATGCATATCACCACATTCCTCTCATGAGGGCAGTTAGTAGGAATTTATATGGTTAATCAGGTTGCATGAGCAAAAGCAAGGAAAATACATTAAAATCATGAAGATATACCTATACAAAGCATCCCCATGCATTAGAAAATTATGTTTAAATGAAAAATTATCAATCATATGAATGATATAAATTAGCCATATAATGTACTCATCATTTCCCCTGCACTTTACCTCTTATATGTCCCAATGCAACTCATTTATTCCCTTCCCTATGACCAAGTTGTTGGGCCATGTCATAACATTCAAATTGGTCAGCATATTACTTCCTGACACATTTACATCCCTGAGTATTTGAAATTAATTTGACCCAAGATATGAAACTCTCATTGGATTGGGTAGCATTATTCTACCAAGTTGTAGTTGGGCTAAGGAGAAGAGGTGGCCTTACCTACAGTCCCACCCATTCATAATTGTATTGTTTATCATTCTTTTATGATAATTGACAAATTATGGTGATGAGTGCATCTCCTCGTTTAATACTCCAACTCAAATTTTGGGGTGAAATAAACTCTCTTCTCTTTAATGGTAAACTCAAGGTGTCCTACCTCTTATCGTAGGACTGCCTTGCTTCCCCAAAGTATTGCTGACTATAAGTTTCAAATTACTCCACAAATTTCCATAGTACTCGCAAAGTATTCCCTCTAATACCATCTTGGTAGTAAAGATATATGAAGTTATTTTGCATAGCCACATCATTGTGATGTGTATGCGTAATATAGAATCCTATCTTGTCAGCTGTTTGATTGAAGATATCCATCTGCTCACCCCACACAATCTGATTCTGAAGTAAGGACTGAAAAGAGTTTAATTGAAAATACACCACAAAAAAATTAATGAAGAAGTAAGGGACTTTGGAGACTAACATGTTATAGAGGTAGAACTCACAGAGTAGATTTTGAATATCAAGGATACTTGTTTTGTAAATGGTTAGAAAATTATTACCATCAAGAGCTTCGTAAGGCTCCTGAAAACACAACCTCAATAACATCCAAGAGTAAAATTGTTCCTAAACAAACATACTGTAGGTCGAAGACAATTTTTGACAAGACAGAAGCTTACAAGCTAAAGGAAAAACAAAGTCCAAAAGAGATTGCAATTTTTGTTTTTCATTTTTTCTAATTTCTATCTCTCCCTTTAATTTTTTGTTTTCTTTCTTTAATTCTAAATTCTGAAGAGATAATTGATTGATATCATTCAAAATACTAAGACCTATATCTCTTTGTCGCTTTAGGCTACTAAATTCTACTTGTAAAGTTGTGATTTCTCTAACCTTTTCTATTATTTGCTGGGTAATTTTAGTTTGCAAAGACATTTCTTTCTTTCATACCTTTCAATTGTTCTTTAAAGATTAAAATCTCTTCCAAATAACCTCTTGGTACATCAACTTTAAATAAACCATGGATACCAATCTCCATTGTAATTGATTGTGGAGTGCGAATCTGTGCTTTAGGTACAAAAGACGTTTCCGGAGATACTGAGTTGATATCTGAAGATGTGGGAATATCCGAGCTCTACGGGGTAGGGATAGCTATAGTGAATATAACATCTAGTGGTTTGTCATCAGGGACATCCAGGGTTTCTACCTCACCCTTCTCTTCCTGAATAGGAGCAGAATCAACATCAAAAACATTTGGCTAAGAACTTCCATGTTTATGCAATGTACAGGACCTTCGTGGCCATAGTGAAATAAAATAATAGAGAGGAAAGGTGTTCTTACCCTTAGAATTGGAAGGTGTAGAGTGATGGCTCACTTAACTACCGTATTTTTAAAAATTATCATGAGTACCAGGTTCCTCCACCTACCATTGACTGCCAGGTTCCTCCACATTATCTTGTGGAAGGTGAGAGGCTGACTCGATAGTGGGTTGAGGTATGGAAGATGACCCCTTTTTACATTGATTTAGCTTGAAACCCTCCCCCACACTCATACGCTCAAGCCTTCTCTTCTTCGTGTAAAAAAATTGATGCAAGTAGAGTTATTGAATGAGCCCTGGGTGCTTTAGCGCTACCTTTCCTCCTCCATTCTTGTATTTTTGGCCTACTCTGATAATTGCATTAGCCAAATATTCTAGTAAATTCACCCTGAGTGTATGTTTGATGCAACCTTTCACTAATTGAATGATAATTTTGAGTGAATCTCCACCTAGCACAGATAATTGGCTGTCACATATAAAGTATCTGTTAACCCATTTAGCTACCTCTCTCCAAATTCTAGGAAAACTTTCCCTCTTAACTCCTTTCTAAGCACCTTGGGAGGTAAGGATTACCTCAAGAAATTCTTCACCATCCACATGAAATAGAGCAAAAAAGTCCTTGAGGGGAGCATTTTTCATCACTTTTAGACCAAAATCTGGTAAACTAGATAGTTCAGAAACAACCTGGCTAGTAAATTCCACTCTCTTCCCTCCAACGTGTGAGCAAGTAGCTTCAAAATCTACCAAGAATTCATCCACTACAATTTCATCAAAACCTTCAAATTTCCATATGAATTCAAGCCAACTAGAGTTATAAAATACCTACGAATCACGACGTTCTTGAGTAATGGGTTCAGAGAATCTAGATCTGAATTTTTCTTTTGTCCCATGGTGAAGGAGAATCCAAATAGTAGAGAAACAAGAACAATGGCGTTCTTGAACCCACAGTATAATGACAGTGATAATGACGTGTTCAAATTCACTAAACAACGACAAGAAGTGGTTAATAAGGATCAATTTGAAATGCACCTAAATCCTCGAATTTCCTGAAGTCGACACAAATTTGGCAGCGTGAAAATTTTACAGGACCGGGCATGCATGGGAAGGTACATTATGTGGTACCACACATATCATCTCATTTAAAATGGTATTGACACTTGTCCCTCCTAGAAAATAGTGCATTCTTTTCTTGGAATCCTGATACCAGTGATACCCTCCATAATTAAGAATTATTATACCCCACCTCTGTAATATCCCTTATGGGATACTACTTCAAAATGCACAAAATATTGAAAATTTGTAGCCAAATAAAATATTGATTTTTGCAGATTTTTACAATAAAGACAAGGGACTAAAGAAACTTAAAATATCCTAAAATATCCACTCGAATTACATGAAAATTTAAAGAGATCTTGATATTATTATAAAGGACATAATAACACTATTTTTGGAGTTTTACACAAATTAAAATGCTGCCAGAAATAACACATCATGCCCCAGACAACTGGAAAACTTCAGAGGTTTGTAACTCTCCAAATACAAGATAAAAAATTAAGGGTCTTTGGAAATAACATTAATAGGTATAGGAAATGACATTTCAACCTTTAGATCTAAAGGGGACTAACTATAAAACCCTCCAAATAAAGGTTGTAAGTCACCTAGTTGAGAAAATGGTCAAAAATTGATGAGATGCCTTCAACGTGCTATCATGCCCTACCTAAATGGCTGCCTTGAATATGATTCAAAATCCCTCTGTTATCTTCCCCAAATGCCCCCAAAAATCTTTAAACCCTTCCTGTGAACCCTTTGTTATTATCTCTATGACACATCCCTGAAAGCGGCTCCAAAAATAACATACTAGGGTTGATCTCTCTCTACCGAAGAATGCCCTGCTAGCTAGGAACAAGTCTCTCACCACCAAAGCTAGGGTCCATGTGGGATTTCGCTCCATAAGCTATAGATGTGCAACAGTAGCTGCACGTGAAAGAGGCTAAAATGTATGTGAAATTTTTTTTCTCTCCTTTCTCTCCCAGATCCTTATATACTTTCCAAGGAAAAAGAGCCCCAATAGACCTAGACGCATTTCATTGCACGGAGGGGTCAATAAAATAAAAATAACTTAAGTTACTTTTCCCCTTTAAGTTGTCATGGTCCAAAAGAGACCCTCAACACAAAATTATAATATTAGAACCATGTGGTCCATTCCCAATAGCTCCCAGTGTCCACACCCCCTTGGGTCTGACCACGACTCGGACTCGACCTGGCCCTTAGGCCTTTAGCACAGGAAAATGGGGCATTACAGTTCTCCCTTACCAAGAAATGCTTGACCCCAAGCATTATATTGTCCTATTACAGAAGTTGAATACCGCGTCATAAGTATCTCCACCTCACCTTGCCATCAACCAAGGATTGGTGTAATCTGAAGTAACCAAGAAACCCCATGCAGTCATCATGAACTCCATATGGTATCGAGAGAAATGGTGTCTGTGAAGTAAAATGATACCTAAACCGACTCTCCACTGGTGCCCGCACCGAAATTTCCATTATGTCTAATCCCTGCCAATGCAAGGTTGTCATCATTTGATCACTCACTGCCTCTCCAATCAACTCTTGGGTATGAAAGTCCACTATGAATCCTATAGAACTCCTTAGATCAACCTGTGAAATAACCTGTATATGCACAAATTGTGCCAACTCTCCCACATGAACCAAATTGGTGTGAGAGTACAACTCCTCATAATGTATATCGATGTGTCCCATGGGGGAAAAATCCCAAGATTCCAGTACATGGTCAACTGCCAATGTCAACTCCACATAGTTCACCTCCTGTGATGAGTGATAACCTACCAAAAGACTAGGTAACTGATTCAACTCCATCCTTCCACTAACTAGCACATGGGTGAAATACCCATTGTGCCTAGAAGCAATAAAATACATAGGAGTGTTATCCCCTATTGACTTAGAACATGATGAACCTGTAAGATTTGATTTGTTATAACGAAAAACTGTACATACTTGTATGAAGTTGGGGATATCCTCAATCAACCCATGCCATCTAAACCTCTCTGATATGAACTTGTAGGTCTCATCAAAGCTCAAGTGTTTGGTCACGAAATAATAATGCACATGTCACAATATCTCCATCCTCAACCCTGAGTCTGACACAAGGTATAATCTGCCATGATAGAATATCATCTCATCCTCCAATCTGTAGGTGTCATCTTGTATGTGACCATCCAAAATCTCACAAGTGTGTTGGTTCTTAGAGTACTCAACAATTAAATGAGATCTCTAGTCTATCGACCCCTTAGATAACCAACATAATGATAAACTCAGAGGATCTGAACCTATAACCCAAATCTTTGTAACTGTCTCATGTGTAACATTTCTAGTCACATCCACATCCATCCTACTCTGCATCGATCTGCAATAATAAAACTCCTCACCATGCCGGAACGTCCTCTCCATACCCTCACCTGTAACTACCCTAGATGCTTATGTAGATAATCCCCTCCAAATCACATTCCTACCCTCGGATTTAAACTTCAGCTCCATTATCTAAAAGTTAGTCTGAAACTCACCAAGAGAGTGAAGCCACTACACTCCCAACACTATGTTGGTCACTCCCATACCAATGATGTGGAGATCAGTAGTAACTGTATAGTTACCCATCGTGATGTTCACTTGGGGAACCCACCATGTGTACCTCATATACTCTCCATTGGCTACAACCCCATTGAGGTCCTCAAAATCCTTTGTCTATAGTCCTCACCTCTCAACAAATGAGGCATCAATATAGTTGTGGGTTGCCATAAAATCAATGAGTACCCCAACTCGCTAACCCTGCATAACTCCTCTAATCCTAAATTCCTTATACATCAGAGTACTAGACAATTTGGCTATAATCTCCTGAGGAAAAGTCTCCTCCTCCTGCCCCGCATCAGTACTATCCAATACAAACCCATCTCCATCATTCATCTCGTGAGTCTCTAACTCCTCACGTCTGTCACCCTTGCTCTCCTTGAATAACTCAATGAATTGGGCCTTCCCTCTACCTCTGAAATCATGTCCTGGAATTAAAGGTGTGTGTTAATTGAAACATAGTTTCTTTCACCTCAACTCATTTTTGTCCTTGCAGGAAATGATTGGCTTCTTAGCCACCTCCTACCTTGGTGGAGGCTCCCTCTTCTGAAGTTCATCTGATCCAGATGGAGGTTCCCTTTGCTAAACGTGAGGTGGAACCCTCGACTTTGGAGTGGATAAATCCAAGTCCTAAATTCTCCTAACAACCTCTTGCAAAGAAGAAGGTTCAAATGCCTTCACAAACCTAGTGAAAGCACTTGTCAAACCTACTATGAATAGTGAAATCAACCCCATCTCTGTGACATCAGGTACCATGACTAATAATATCTAAAAATCTTTGATGTATTGGTCCAGGGGACTGGTTTGTCTCCAATGAGTCCACACTCCCTGAAATACCTGTCAGGGTCCCTCCTATCAAATTTGCTGACCACCTCTGTGTGAACTCTACATAAGTACTGATGTGTATGTGTCCATGTGTAATCAACCCATGATGCCACCAATCATGAGTGTCTCCCTCAAGATATAATATTGCAAACTTAATTTCATCTTCCTCATGTATAGGATTCAAGTTGGAGTATGTCTTCAACTTTTGAACCCAAGATGGTGCAATACACTTCTTAGAACCATCGAAGTGTGGAATAGAAATCTGTCCTAATCTCCTCTATAACTCTGGTACCTGTTTCTAATGATCTCTCTTGGGTCTACTACCAATATTCATTTTTTAATATTCCTGGAATGGCAGGTTGTTACAAAATCCCTCACTTAATGCCTAGTTCCTCTCCCAACAAGACTCCTCATCCAAAATATCTACTAGCTACTGTACCTGTGAAACTTCTGGATCCTTCAAGAAATAAGGTTCATGAAGCCCCAAAGGCTTGACAGAAGAATGGGGAGGCTGCTTCCCTAAATTTCCACTCTCACCTCTTTGACCCTATTGTCCCATATTGCTATTTTATCCTCTCATTATGACTTCTGTTATACACAGTCCAACAGGTTGAAGATGATTAAAAAATATTCTCTTACGCTTTTTAGCAATCATTGAACCAATGTTAGTACCTTGAGAGGTACTCTCCCTGCTTACACTAGCATCTCCAATCAATAAATCATGCTTTCAACACTTGTAATCCCAAAAGACACATTTGAATTCCTTCTTTTGCTTATGAAATCAGTCACAAAATTTTCAAAATCAGAATTGATAGTTTTGGATAATGGTCACATATTATCAGGATCCCATACCTTATAATTCCCATGAGCCCTTGTATATATTAAGTGAGATAAAAATTGCCACCATATATCATCCACAAGATGCTCATATACACATAGTTGGAGCAATGGTCCAACAAACTCCATGATGAATACTTCATCATCTACCATACCATGCATCTCAGGATGGAAATAAATTGCAATAGAAAACAATAAATAAACACATTAGTGTGCCCTTCATACCTTTCAAGGCCATTAATGTCCTCTGTGTGTTTAAGAAAGACATATGTTGAGCTGCACCCAACATTTTTGCCTTAGTGTCTGTTGAAAGTATCTAAAATATGATCAAAAGTTACTGGTTTTGAAATTACAACAGGCTGTAATTTTACACAAGTGTCCATGTGAGGCTCCTCCTCATGTGCCAGCTGCTCCATAGAGTCTTCTTTTGTGGGTGTAGACTTCCTTGCATCAATTTCCCTCATCATTTCCTTGAACTCTTGTAAGTGTTGTCTTTCTTGAGTCGCTATCAACCTAACAGCTCTAGCTCTGCTATTCCATTCTTCAAATTTTTTAAGAGTTTCCATTACATCATCCTTGCTTGCATAAAAAAATTTCTTCTCCTGAGATGGAATAATTTCCCTAGCAAGCAAAGTTTCACTAATGCAATTATTTTTCTCAATGGAAATCATACCCTTTTGTCTAGAAGCTTCTTCTACAAATGAGTTCTTTTGTAATTCAAGTACCGACATATGATGATCTCACTTGGGCTTGCTACCAATCTTCATCATGCAATAATCTGGAAATGACATATTATATTTGAAACCCTTACTCAAAGATTGGTATTTCCTCCAACAAGAATCCTCATCAATCACCTCTATTGTGTGCCCTTTATTATTGTTCTCACCTTTTTCCTTATTGTCCCAAGATTTTCTTTGATTCAAATTCTAAGTGAGTTGACTCAAATAAAGGTTAGTGGCTTCCTATTGTTTCACCATGTTGGTGAATATTTCCTTCATAAAACCCACATTGAGATCTTTCCAAACTACCATATTTAACCCAAACAGGCTGGAGGAACAACAAATCTGATACCACTGTAATATCCATTATGTGATACTAATTAAAAATGCACAAAATATTGAAAATTTGTAGCCAAATAAAATACTGATTTTTGCATATTTTTACAATAAGGACAACGAACTAAAGAAAATTAAAATATCCCAAAATATCCACTCGAATTACATGAAAATTTAAAGAGAGCTTGATATTATTATAAAGGACATAATAACACTATTTTTGGAGTTTTACACAAATTAAAATGCTGCCAGGAAAAGCACAATGTGCCCCAGACAGCTGAAAAACTTCAAAGGTTCGTAACTCTCCAAATACAAGAGCAAAAATTAAGGGTCTTTGGAAATAACATTAACATGTATAGGAAATGACATTTCAACCTTTGGATCCGAAGGGGACTAACTAGAAAACACTCCAAATAAAGGCTACAAGTCACCTAGCTGGGAAAAGGTTCAAAAATTAATGAAGATGCCTTCAACGTGCTACCACGCCATGCCCAAATGGCTTCCGTTAATCTAATCCGAAAGCCCTATGTTATCTTCCCCAAATGCCCCCAAAAATCCTCAAACCCTTCCTCTGAATCCTCTGTTATTATCTCTATAAAACATCCCTGAAAGCAGCTCCAAAAATGACAGACTAGGGTAGATATCTCACTACTGAAGAATGTCTTACTAGCTAGGCATGAGTCTCTCACCACCGAAGTTAGGGTCCCTATGGGATTTCACTCCACAATTTGTAGATACACAACAATAGTTGCACGTGAAAGAGGCTAAAATGTATGAGAATTTTTTTTTCTCCTTTCTGTCCCAGCTCCTTATATACTTTCCAAGGCAAAAAGCCCCAATAGACCTAGACGCGTTTCATTCCATGGAGGGGTCAATAAAATAATAATAGCTTAATTTACTTTCCCCCTTTAAGTCATCATGTTCCAAAAGTGACCCTCAATGCAAAATTAGAGT
This sequence comes from Taxus chinensis, assembly GCA_019776745.2. Lineage (NCBI taxonomy): Eukaryota > Viridiplantae > Streptophyta > Pinopsida > Cupressales > Taxaceae > Taxus > Taxus chinensis. The sequence continues at coordinate 259,770,108 of CM034147.1, read as the reverse complement.
ATTAGCACCACGTGGCCCCTTCCTAATAGCTCCCAACATCCAAATCCCCTTGGGTCTGACCATGGCTTAGACTCGACCTGGCCCTTAGGATTTTGGCGCAGGAAAAGGGGACATTTCAACCTTGTGTCATAATATTTGGAATGATATTTCAAAAAAATGCATCGACCATTATGTAGGGATGCAATTATGATAAGTACATGAAATGGGGAATTTCTTCATAAGGAAATATCTGTAGTGAATTAGAATGCACTTACCCATGCCAGTTCAGCTTCCAATATCCATAGATTTCCACATCTTGTAGTTTGAGATAAAATTTGATTAGTGGTCTTTTAAACAATGAATATTTATGCTTTTATTGAAAACAATACAACTAACTAAGGGAATAAGATCAAAGTCATGATCATCCTCCTTTATTTAAATTGAAAAACAATAATTAATCCTAGTAGGAGGGGCTAAGTGCCTCCTCTGCATCCATTTCCTTTCTCAACATGATGTTGTTGGTGAAGTTTTCCTTGTCTAGAAGACGCTGAACCATCCTCAGTTTGTGTCCATTCACAAGAAGAGTCCTTATATCACCATCGATTGGTAATAGTATCACAGAACTATTATCAAACACTTTTTGGATCTAATATGGTCCCAACCAGCATGTTTGTAGATTACCTTTAAACTGTTGATATTTGGAATCAAAGAGTAAGATGCATTCTACCTCGTTAAACTTCTTGTATTTGATATGAGAATTATGCCATGTCTTCCTCTGATGTTGGATAAATTTTGTTTGTTGTTGTGCTTCCATCCTCATTTCATCCAATTTGTTCAGTTACATCACTCATTCTCGTTGTGCTTCATCCAAATTGATGTTGATTTCCAGTGTTGTTCTCCATGTATGTAACTCAAACTCTATAGGTAATAGTGGCTTCTTTCCATATACCAAATCGTAAGAGGGAAAACCTGTAGTGGTTTTCCAGGTTGTGTTTTAGGCCCAAACTGCCACGGGGATTTTTGGTACCCAATTTTTCCTATCTGAGTTGATCACTTTCATCAAAACATTCTCAAGTTCTTGGTTTTTCACCTCTACTTACTGATTGGATTGGTGATAGTATGGTGAAAATTTTTGGTGCTTTATTCAATAGATTTCTAGAAAAGCGCCAATCATTATAGACACAAATTGAGGTCCATGATCAGATACAAGTGCTTGAGGGGCACCATATCTTAGCATTATGTGATTGTACATAAATTTAGTAACAACATTCTTAGTGGCAGATGTCAGTGCTTGAACGTTGACCCATTTCATGACATAGCTAGTGCACACCAATAGGTATGTTTTCCCAAAAGATGGGGGATCAAAAGGTGCAATGAAATCAATTCCCCATTTCTCAAATGGTCCTAAGACCAGCTAAGGATTGAGAGGTATTTCCATGGATAGTGTAGGCTTCCTCATTCTTTGACATGCATCACACTGTCACACATAATTCTTTATAGATTTGTGGAGGGAAGGCATGTTGGTGCTTAGATCTGTCTCGCCCCATTTGCCATTATTTTCCTCTGATCTGCATATTGTGAAATTTTCTATCTCTCGATGTTGGTTTTCTGAAAGCTTTTATTTCCATTTGAAATTCTTTGAGTTGTTTGAAAAATCCTTTTTCATGTCCCTCCTTGAAGAATTCTCTGAGTCTACCCTATTTTTGCCCGATTTTCTTCAAATTTTGCGGGCTCTACCATTTTTCCTATTTTTCCTCAACCATGGAGGCTCAAGAATGGTTGATTTATATTTGTATGCCTTTGAAAATCTGAATCCATGGTTGAAAAGATGCTTGAAAATCATGATTCACTAGTTTTTGTTTCAAAAGAATTTTCATCCTTAGCGAAAAATTAGGTTTTGGGCGTGAATGATGATTTTTTGTATTTTGACGATTTGACAGGTGTCTTTTTCCTGTCAAATTTAGTTCCTATTTTTCCTTGACCATAGAGGCTCAAGAATGGTTGATTTATATTTGTATGCCTTTGAAAATCTGAATCCATGGTTGAAATGACGTGACAGGAACTTCATCAACTGTCCACCTCGTGTGGTTTTCTGGATCCTCCCACAAACCCTTTCAAGATCCATGAACTGACTTACTCTGGTGCTACTGTTCACCACTATGCTTATACATCAGGGAATTATGTAGGAAACACAACATGCATATCTCAAAACTACACAATAGAAGAAATACTGAAAAAATTTCACATTACTTCTTATAAGAATCGTAATGTTATTAATTGTAGTCTCTGTCATTGATCGATGCCACTCGATCTCGAACAACATAGAAAACTGCCACTACCACTGGAAGCTTTCCTTGACTAAGTCATTTTGGGTGTAGAATGGGAATGAAACATTGGTATGTATTCCCCCCCACAATGTGAAATTCCACTCAAATAGATATTAAGAAGCAAAATGCATCGAAGAACATACTCCTGAATGGATCTTGCTAGTTAGGTCTTGCTGCACATGGTCACTAATGCTAGTGAACGTATTCTCCTAGCTGACCATCTTCCAACGAAGTACAGAAGTCAAAGGACCAACTCAGTTAGAGGATCACTGACAGTCATCTGTGCTCCAACACAACTTTCTTTCCAACATCCATCAAATACCAAACAAAATAGGAACTCTGAAAAAGAATCACACCAAGCTGAAATTCACACCACACAACTGAATCTGAAACACTGCAAAACTCAAAAACAAGTACTCACACTGCACACCTGTGCCACCAAATCATTTTGTGCGGCCCCGTCATTGGTGACTGACGAAAGGTCATTTTTTGACCTCCTTCCTCCGATGCCTCCTTCCTTCATTAAGATGCTACTTACTTAGTGGATTTGTCAATGAAGCTCATTTTACAATTTTGACTCAAATGACAAGACGTCGGTTTCTACCGATATTGCGTCTTTTTACAAACAATTAAAATTTTAATACAGCTAAAAGCTATTGATTAAAATTTTGACATATACTATTTTAAAATAAAAAAAAGACTCAAATTTTGAATAGAATCTCACACACTCATATATGAATTTTGACTAACTCAACTCAATGCTAAGGACACGATAATAATAAATCTTGACAATAACACTATTTGACTAGACAACTAAAAAGTAATTAAAGATTACTTCTTAATACATAATGAATACGTTGTCATCTTTATAAAAAAAAATTGATGTAGCAGAATGGCGTCCGTTGCATGCAATGAAATATGGGCACGTTTCTCACACCTGATAGAGTCTGCAAACGTTGAATACAGCCAACAATGAAACCAAAAATGAATTTAATTGCTCCTTCTCTTGAATAAGAGCTTACGAGACTATGCAGGTAGATTGATCAAATATATGTCTTTCTCTAATTCTTGATGGATGTACCCTTGAGCGATACGTGGAATCTCATAGTCTATATTTAAGGCAATGCATACATTGGAATGCATCTCACGCTAACATGTGAGTTTCAACCGCATTAACTTAACATGATAATATCTTGAGAAGATATGTTATAAAGAATTTGCTCACCACAAAGATTATAAGGGCCAGCTTTAGGTAGGTGAAAGCATCTTAATGCACAAATATATATTGCTTGCAAAAGAACCAGTCCACGCTCAAATGATAATGCGTACATCTCCACATGCCCACATTTTTAGTGGATCCTTCCACCAATCCATAGATTCAAGGTTGGTACACCTGTCAGTTGATCAGACTTTCCACAATAAATAGTGCCAATAGAACGGCGTTCCCGTATTTTAAAACACCGTAGAGAAAATATATAGAACTGGATGAAAAGGCACTGTGATGCACATATATCTAGAACTTCATGCATATGAATGTGCAACAGGCTATAAACGGTGCTTACTCAACACTATGCACAACTCGTACATGGACTGCATCTCTATTACTCACACAATAAACATAAGATGAAGGGAAGATCTGTGTAGATAGACAAATCAATCTGAATGCATGAAAATTCATGGATGTTGAAGTCAGTTCCTGCAATTAATGTAATCTCATTCTATAAAACTCGGTCTCACATCCACAGGGGAAATTGGAAGTGCACCCCCGCCAAATCATTCTGGTAGCCTTAAGGTTTTTTGAAGTTTCACCATAACGACACGTGGCGAGCCTGCACTTGTTCAAGGTCTGGCTTCTTTTGGTTGGTTAAGGGCGACGGGAAAATGCTTTAACTTATCACTTTTTGCTTTTTTGGCAAAAAGGAAAATTTGGTCCCATAGCTCCGCTCAAATCTGATTGGTTCTTTTGGTGCTTACGTGGCTTCTTCTAATTGGATGGGGTGTGGCGGATTGGTTTTCTCAACTTGATCTTTTTGGTTACTATTGGAAAAAAGGTTTGAACCCGTCCTCGTGGCCCCGTGCTAGGATCTGATTAAAGCAAATTTTAAGAGGTAGGGAAAAAAATCTCACTTTGACCCTGCATAGGAGGACACGTTGAAAAGACTAATGGCGGAGATACGGGCCTTCGAAGGTAAGTTGGATTTTTTACCCTTTTGGAATAATGAATTAAAATTCTAAAATAAAAGTGCACCCCCGCCAAATCATTTTTGAAGCCTTAAGGTTTTTTTAAGTTGCACATAATGACATGTGGCAAGCCCATGCTCATCTAAGGTCTCAAATTTTGGGGAACATCTCAAGATGTGCCATTGTGACACATAGCAGTTTGAAAAGTCAAAGGATTAGGGAAGCAAACCATCAGAGGCAACTTCAATTTTTTACGTCTTGTCATCAAAAGGATTAAAATCTCAAAATAGCCTGCAAGCTTGACAAGAAAGAGGTAAAATTTGGCGTTGAAAATGTCAAGAAACGGGGAGGCGGGCCATCAGGGGAAACTTTGATTTTTTATCCCTTGATATTCAAATGACTAAAATCATCAAAATGACCCACGGGCTAGATAGAGAAAAGTCACTCTCACGGAAAATTTGGAAAAATTTCCTTTTGGGAGAAAAAATTCAAAAATGAAAAAGGAAGCGCGGTTCTCCTAGGACCCACATTGGGACATGTGTCAGGTTCATTTCCCAAGGGTGGAGCTGCGGGGAAAACTTGGAAAATTTTCCCTTTTCCAAAAAGGGGGTGAAATGGAAGAATTTGGCCGCGGTTCCACTGGGACCCACCTTAGGACACGTGTTAGGATCATTTCCCAAGGGCAAAGGTGTGGAGAAAAATGGAATTTTTTTCCATTTTTTCAAAAGGTTGTAAAAATTCAAAGGAAACCCCCGATCCTGTTTCAAAGTTGAATCTACCATGTGGATGGCCCAAATTCAAAGAAAAGATCAACGAAAACTGTGAGTTTGAATCTGATTTTCCCCCCATTTTTATTGAAACATGCCTGGAAGTGTGAGTCTTCATGATTTATTGGTATTTCCTACATGCCAAATAGAGAGGGGATTTAATTTTGATATCTAAGTTTGGTGGGAGAGATTTGGAGACATATTTCACCATTAAAATGATCTGACTCTCTAGCTCAATCTGATTTTCTGTTTTTCTTCTCCCGATCATGTAAGGAACCAGATTTGACAAATTAGGGGAGGAAGTGGTTCACGAGTTGAAGGAGGAGTGTTCTACCAGATGAAGGAGTTGAATGCTAAGATTTTCGAAGAGATCTGCCCCATGAGCACCTGACAACATTTTACAGATCTGATTCTAGGAATCACGATCGAGATCATGGTGATCACTAGTACATTAAATATTTTTGTCTTTTAGGGAAGAAGGGGTTATGTTGTATTTGTTATAAAAGGTTAAAAAATTCATGTAAATGGTTGGAGTGTTAGAGGTCGAAGAAAATTCCCAACAGGAAAATTTGACAAATCCTGTCTTTTGAGAAGTCGTTTGAGAATCCTATATATCTATTTTGTATTATTTTTTATCGTGTCAAGGTGGTTGCAATTGTACAGCCATTAACAAGTTCTAAGATTGTTCTAGAAACTTTCCCCTGGTGATAAATTTAATCAAACTTGAGTTGTTTTGTGTTGATATTGAGCGAAGTGTGTTTGTTTCATTTCTGAATGTTTGCAAATAGTTTTTCTTGTTCTTGTTGCAATCTTGTATCAAGATATGTCTTAATCACATAGGTCTCAATCCTTGTGACAATTTAGTGGCATATGCAATCTCATTTCTTAGAATATCTTTCATCTGGGGGTGAAATAAATGATTTAAAATCACTTTTCTTTCATTTGTTACCATAGATTGTTTGTAAGCCTCTGGGTGCACCCCAGGCGTGATTGATCTTAGGTTTTGATGCTTTGTTGTGTCTTTCCAACTTGAGCCTTCATGTTAGAGTCTCATAGATTGTATGTAAAAGTGATAATCTGGGCCTCCATTGAAGCACATATTCTGGTTAAATGAACATTTTGCTATTCTGAAGTATTCTGTTAACTAGACTTTCCATTTTGTAAGAGTTCTCAGAGATTTGGAAAATCAAGTTCATTCTGCCTCACCTCCCACAAAAATTTATTTAAAAACAACTAACCCTACCCATACTACCCTTGTTTTTCATGTGTGTATACAAATGCATAAATTATACTACCAAAACATGCAGAAACAATCAGGATTCCAAATGTCTTTAGTAGCCTGAACCTTGCCTAGAGAATATCTCCACTATCTAGAGTGACAACTCATGAGAGGTAGATTTTTTTGCAATGATAATATTTTCTTCAAGGTCTCCTTAAAAACTTCATTAGGAAGGATATCTCCATCTCATCCATAAACAACAGGGTAAAAAAGGGTTCTCTTACCTTGGTTCAAAGGCACAACTTAAAATAGTGAGGATAGATCAAATCCTCTTGAGGGTGCTATCCATTTCTCCACATCTGAGTGACTAAGGGCCAGTTAGATCCCATCCCCAGCTACAAAATGACTCATCATGATCTATTTGTCTCTAAGCTTCCTGATAAACTTGTGATGCTACTCAGACTTTGAAGGATAATAAATTTGGGTACCAACACCTGAGTGGCACTGTTGCTGGGGAGATAGTGATTGTAGTTCATATTCAGACCCAGGTAAAACACTTCTTATATACTCCAAGTGCCTAGTGCAATTCTTTCAGTTTCTACACCTAGTGCACTAGCTTTCATTGATAGATCTGGGTAAAGAAAAGTCAGAGTCTCTCCATTTCCAATTTCTAGTGTTGACAAACATTTGACAGATCATATTTAGTGCATCTGTACAACTAAGGTGGAAATCCTTAGTGGCGACTCCCTGTTTATCTAATTATTGAAGAGTACCCATGTCTTAACCTCTGTCAAGTGAGTTTTGTTACTAATATTTGCAAAGATGGAAAGAAGAAGGTCTTTCTTTGCTAGCGATCCTGCTAGGACATTATTTCTAGAGCTAGGAAAATAAAAATCAGAAGGAAGAAAATCATGGAGAGATATTAGAGATCAACAGAAAAGAAAGGGGATCTCCATTGATGAGAGAGATCGGCCTATTATTGAAGACTGCAATTCAAGTGCTTCTGAATCAGGTATCCTCTATGTGGAATTGAATTCTCCAACTGGAGAAGGGCCTTCATTTGATTTTAAAATTTTTGCTTCTCATTCTACCCCTATATTTTTAAAAGTTGATAGGGATTTCCAAGAAACTAGGCCTTTAGGGGATATCCAATTTGAAAGTTATACCCCTATGTTTCAAAGACCTTCTACCCCTCATCAATTTGTCACCCCTCCAGGGTCACCTCCTCAAAACAACATGTCCTTTCCCCCACCCAGACCTCCATTTGTTGTAAACACCTTTGGTTCTATAAATTTTAGTGGGATGGATGGTTATCTAAATGCAGTTACATAGGATATAAGGAACAAATTACCCAAGTTCCAAGGAAATAAAGCTATAACTGGTGATCAACATCTAAAGTTTTTTATCAATATGATGGAAGACTTTGAGATTGAACATGAAGAAGTACATATCAAATTGTTTGTCCATACTTTGGAAGAAGATGCCAGGGACTGGTACAAAGCTTTGCCAGATAATTCCATAGACTCCTAGACTGAGATGAATAATGCATTCAAATTACAGTATGGTGACAGAACTGACCCTAGATTTCTTTTGTCATAATTTTAAAACATAAAAAAGAATCCTAACGAGTCAGTACATGATTTCAACACAAGGTTTAACAAGATCTTGAGGAGATTTCCTATTAGGATAAGGCCATGTGATGAGCCATGTTTGATCAAATATTCAGATGCATTTGATAAAAAATACGCTTACTAATTGAGGGACAAAATCTCTACTAATCTGAGGTAGGAATTCACCATGGCCCTACAAATTGAGAATAACATCAAGGCAATTGGAAAGCCTCCGAAAAGGGAGGGTGTAAAACTAATGAACCCAAAAAAAGCCTCAAACAAGTAAGGTTGATGATTTGGAGGAAGTTGTGAAAAATTTACCAGGGGCTGTCTAAGAAATATCATACAAATCACCAAAGCTACTAAAAATATCAAAGAAATATCATACAAATCACCAAAGCTGTTAAATCTATAAAAGAAATATCATACAAATCAGTAAGGTTGATGAATGTTGTTGTGGCTCAAGAAAAGGAACACAACACAAGAAGTAGGGTTGTCAAAGGGATATAGCCTCAGACCAAGCCAAAATATCCATTGCTTTTAAATGTTCCTAAAGAGGCTCCTAAGAAAGATGCATCTACCAAGGGCCTTACTATCCCAAACAAAAATCATACCCCTCCTCATGCCCAAGCTGTCAAAGATCCTATGCCATCTAATGAGTGTGCCAACCTTCCTTCCAATGCTACCTTGCCAAAGTCAATCCCTTATGATATTTCCCAGGTCTTGAGTTAGATCAAGATCTCAGTTTCAATTGTTGAGTTGCTTAGGATCCCTAAGCACAAGAAGAGGGAATTGGAGTATTTTGGACTGAAAGAGGAGAAGACTACCCTAGGTAGAAACATAAACATTGTGGTGACCACACCAGTCATTGAAGAACCAGAAGCACCACCAGCATCAGAAGAGCTAGATGAACCACCTGAGGTTTATCTAGGTACATCCTTAGTAGACTCTCAACTAAATGTGGATCCATTTTCCACCACTCTAATCATTAAATATAGATTGCTACACAACTGCATGTTTAACTAAGGGGCATCATGCAATGTTATGCCCCTTGAAGTCATGAATGAGCTGGAAATCAAGGTAACAACAACATATGGGAAGTTTACTGCTATGGATTCCAAAGAAGTGCCAGTGGTGGGATGTGTGAAGGGTCTGGTGGTACAACTTGCAGCCTATCTAGGCAGAAATTTAAAACTTGATGTTGTCATTGTTGACTACCCAGCCAAGTGGGGCATACTATTGTCTAGAAAATGGGCTACAAGTGTTGGTGGGAGTGTCCAAATGGACATGTCCTATGCTACCATTCCAATTGAGGGTAGCCTTGTCAAGTTGTATGGGGAAAATAATATGTTGCACCTTATTGAGGATCCCAATAATGCATCTTATGAGGTATTGTACACAAGTGTTGATGTAGATAACTTTGTAGGATTTGCTGATAGAAAGGAGCAAAAGATTGAAGAATGTAAATTCCTTGAACAAATGGGATCTCCTTGGACTCTATTTTTTGATGGAGGTTGCTCCAAGTTTGGGAATGGTGCTGGTGTTGTTCTAATTTCTCCAGGTTAGAAAAAAATTGTTTTTTTCCTTCAAACTCAATTTTAAGTGCACTAACAACATTGCTGAGTATGAGGCAATGTTGTTGGGTTTAAGAATTGCTTGGAAATATGGTGTCAAGGACATCATTATCAAAGGAGACTCAAAATTAATTGTAAAACAAGTCAGAAAACTATATGCCATAAATAATCAACGAATGAAACAATAAAAGCATGCAGTTTGGGATTTCATTGAGATGTTTGATTCATTAAACATTGTGCACCATGATAGGAAGTTCAATGACTTGGTAGAAAAACTTGCAGTGTTGGGGTCTCATTTTAATAGTTGTGCAGTGTCCCCATATTGTGAATATGATGTAGAAGTGTTAACAAGACCCTCTATCCCTGAAAACATCAAACAATGGAAGGCATTTGATGATGATGCTCAGATCAAAATATTTTTGCAGAACAAGGGATAATTTGCTGATCAATACATTGATTTGGAGCCATGGGTATGTGCAACAAAGGGGAGGGAAACCTTGTTTGACAAGGGCATCATCCAGATAAAGAATAATACCATTCCTAGAGGGTTGGTTGCTCATGAGTCTAATTTTGATAATGTTGATCGCATTATTAACAGATGCATGACAGCCTTGAGGGATGTTGAGGAGCATGATATTGGTACAAGGGATAGGCCAAGGAAAATTTAGTTAGGCAGAAGTCTCAGCAAGGAGGAGAAGCATTCCTACATCCAATTGTTGAAAATGTATCGGGATTGCATGGCTTGGACATATTCTGAACTAAAAGCATACAGAGAGGACCTGTTTCAACCTGAGATTCCCTTGGAGTCCCGTTGGTGCTCAGATCTATCTCGTCCCATTTGCCATTATTTTCCTTTAATCTGCATATTATGAAATTATCTCTCTCTCTCGATGTGGGTTTTCTGAAAGCTTTTATTTCCATTTGAAATGATTTAAGTTGTTTACAAAATCCATTGTCATGTCCCTCCTTGAAAAATTCTTCAAGTTTGCTCTGTTTTTGCCCCAATTTCTTCAAAATCCACGGGCCTTGTCATTTTTCCTATTTTTCCCTGACCATGGAAGCTCGAAAATGGTTAATATATATTTGTATGCCTTTGAAAATACAAATCAATGGTTGAAAAGATGCTCAGAATCATGAATCACTTGTTTTTGTTTCAAAAGAATTTTCATCCTTAGTGAAAAATTAGGTTCGAGGCATAAATGGTGATTTTTTGTATTTTGATGGTCTGACGGGTGTCATTTTCCTATCAAGTTTAGTCCTCGACATTCGGCGATCACGTGGCTTCTTTTGGTTAGCCAGGGGACAATGGGAAAATGCTTTAACTTATTGTTTTTTACCTTTTTTGGCGAAAAGGCAAATTTGGTCCCGTGGCTCCACTCAATTCTGATTGGTTCTTTTGGTGCTTATGTGGCTTCTTCTGATTGGATGGGGTGCGGTGGGTCTGTTTTTAAACTTGTTCTTTTTGGCTACTTTGGAAAAAAGTTTGAACCCACCTCACGGCTCTGACAGGCTCTAATTGTAGACAATTTAAGTGGCAGGGAAAAGGTCTCACTTTGACCCTACAAGAGGACACGTGCCAAAGCTAATGGCGGAGATGGGGGCCTTTGGAGGTAAGTTGGATGTTTTTCCCTTTTGGAAAAATGGAGTAGAATTCTAAAGTGGAAGTGTGCCCCCGCCAAATAACTTTTAAATCCTTAAGGTTTTTGAAGGAGCGTCGTAATGACACATGGCAAGCCCGTGCTTGTTCAAGGTCTCAACTTTTGGGGATCATCTCAAGATGCACCATTGTGAAAAGTGGTAGTTTGAAAAATCAAAGAGATGGGGAAGCGGACCATTGGAGTAAAATTGGATTTTTTTCCTCTTGACATCAAAAGGATTAAAGTCTCAAAATGGCCCACAAGCCTAATAAGGGAAAAGTCAAAGCTTGATCAGTCAACGATGAAGGTGTAGACTCTTGGGGGAAATTTTGAAAAAAATCCTTTTGGGAGAAAAAATTTAAAAATGAAAAAGGAAGCGCGGTTCCACTGGGACCCACATTGGGACACATGTTAGGACCGTTTTTCAAGGGTGGAGCTGTGGGAAAAACTTGGAAAATTTTCCCTTTTCTAAAAAGGGGGTGAAATGGTAGAATTTGGCTGCTGTTTTGCTAGGATCCACCTTATGACATGTGTCAGGATCATTTCCCAAATGTGGAAGTGCAGAGCAGAATGGATTTTTTTTCATTTTTCCAAAAGGTTGTACAAAGTCAAAGGAAGCCCCCTGGCCTATTTTAGAGTTGAATCTACCACATGGATGACCCAAATTCAAAGCAAAGATCAACGGTAACTGTGAGTCTGAAATCTGATTTTTCCCCCCCTTTTTTACTGAAACATGCTTGGAAGTGTGAGTCTTCATGATTTCTTGGTATTTCCTACACGCCAAATAGAGAGGGGAGTTAATTTTGATATCTATGTTTGGTGGGAGAGATCTAGAGACATCTTTCACCATTAAAATGGTCTGACTCTCGAGCTCGATCTGATTTTCTATTTTTCTTCTCCCGAGCATGCAAGGAACCAAATTTGACATATTAGGGGCGTAAGTGGTTAGCAAAATTAAGGAGGAGTGTTATACCAAATGAAGGAGTTGAACACTGATATTTTCGAAGAGATCTTCCCCATGAGTAACTGACAACTTTTAAATGTCTGATTCTGGGAATCATGATCGAAATCATGGCGAGCACTGGAACATTAAATGTTTTTATCTTTTGGGGAAGAAGGGGATCTATTGTAAATGTTATAAATTGCACAATTTTTTTGTGCAAATGGTCGGAGTGTTAGAGGTCAAAGAAAATTCCCAAGAGGAAATTTTGACAAAGGCTGTCTTTTGAGAAGCCTTCTCAGAAGCCTATATATATCTTTTGTATTAAGTTTGATTGTGTCAAGGTGGTTGCAAGTGTACATCAGTTGACAAGATCTAATATTGTTCTAGAAACATTACCCTACTAATAAATTTAATCAAACTCGAGTTACTTTGTGTTGATCTTGAACAAAATGTGTTGGTTTTATCTTTGAGTGTATGCAAATAGCTTTTCTTATTCCTGTTACAATCTCATATTAAAATTGATTCCAATCACACAGGTCATCAATCCTTATGACAGTTTAGTGGCATCTTTAATTTCATTTATCGGAAGAGCGTTCATCTAGGAGTGAAATAAACGATTTAAAATCACATTTCTTTCATCTGTTTGATAAATATTGTTTGTAAGCCTCTGGGTGTACCTCAGTTGTGGTTTAGCTCAGATCTTGATGCTTTGTTGTGTCTTTCCAACTTGAGCCATCGTGTTAGAGTCTCATAGATTGTATGAAAAAGTGCTAATCTGGGCCTCCATTGAAGCACATATTCTAGTTAAAGGAACACCCTAACTACTCTGAACACATTCTGTTGCTTGAGCCTTCCATTTTTTGTAAAATATCTCAAAGATTTGGTATAATCAACTTTATCCTACTTCACCTCCCACCAAAATTCATTCAAAACAATTAATCATACCCATACTACTCCTGTTTTTCATGTGCATATACAAATGCATAATATTTTCTACAAAAAACATGCAGAAACAATCAAGATTCCAAATGTCTTTAGTAGCCTGAACCTTACCTAGAGAATATCTCCACTATCTAGAGTGACAACTCTTGAGAGTTATATTTTTTTGTATTGATCATATTCTCTCCAAGGTCTCCTTAACAGCTCCATTAGAAAGGATATCTCCATCTGCTCCATAAACAACAGGCCATAAAAGGGTTCTCTTACCTTGGTTGAAAGGCACAACCTAAATTAGTGAGGATAGATCAAATCCTCTTGAGGGTGTTATCCATTTCTCCACATCCGAGTGACCAAGGGCCAGTTATATGCCATCCCCGAATACAAAATGACTCATCATGATCTATCTGTCTCTAAGCTTCCTGATAAACTTGTGATGTTTCTCATACTTTGAAGGATAATCAATTTGGGTACCAACAAGTCCAATGCAAAATCATTCACGTAGAAACAGAGGCCAATCAATCCACTCCTATCTCTTAATATGCAAGAAGAACTAAATAAATTGAGGGATGGAGGGATTATTAAACCCACAAGGTATTCTTCTTGGGTTGTAAACATAGTTCCAGTCAGAAAGAAGAATGGTGACATCAGGATGTGTGTGGATTTCAGGAATCTAAATAGAGCATCGATGAAGGATAATTATCCTTTACCAAACATGGGAAACATGCTGCAACTAGTGACTAGTTCTGAGGTACTTTCTACCCTAGATGGATTCTCTGGTTATAACCAAGTTTTGGTGAAGGAATCAGAAATAATTAAAACAACCTTTACCACTCCCTAGGGGACTTATGTATTTGTCAGGATGCCCTTTGGTTTGATGAATGCTAGTGCTACCTTTCAAAGAGCAATGGACGTCACTTTTGCTGGTTACATCAATGATTTTATTTCTGTCTACCAAGATGATGTAACTGTGTTCTCCAGAAAGAGAGTTGATCACTTGTTGCACTTGGAAAAGATGCTGATAAGATGTAGAGAATATGGCATTTCACTCAATCCAAAGAAGTGCCATTTTGGAGTGCAGAAGGAAAAATTTCTTGGTCACATTGTGTCACAAGAAGGGGTGATGATTGATACAGAAAGGGTAGAGGCCATTAGCAAGGTTCCAATCCTAAGAACCAAGAAAAAAATTTATTCCTTCTTTGGGCAGATAAACTTCATCATAAGATTTATATCAAACTTTGCTGAGTTGACTATTCCAATCACTTCCATGCTAAAGAAGGACCAGGCCATCAAATGGGAGGATGATACCATCCAAGCTTTCAATGGGATTAAAGAGGCACTAAATCATGCAATTGTTCTAGCTGCTCCAGATTATAAGAATCCCTTTCAACTATTCTCTTTTGCTTCAGAGAACACTATTTCTTCTATCCTGCTGCAGAAGGATGATGAAGGGGTTGAGAGGCCAATTGCCTTTTTTAGTAAGGGATTGTAGGGGGCTGAGTTTAAATACATAATTATTGAGAAACAAGCATTTGCCTTGGTAAAAGCAACAAAGGTTTTCAGGCATTACATTTTGAGTTCTAAGATTGTTTCTTATGTTCCCCACACCATGGTGAAGGACATCTTATCAGAGATGGAAGTCTCAAGAAAAAGGTGCAGATGGGTGAACAAGTTGCAAGAATATGACATGGACATCCAAACCATGAAGTTGGTGAGAGGTTTTGGCTTGGCTAAGCTTATGACCGAGAGAAAATTGCAAACTATTGAGGTAAATGAGGTAGGAGAAGAAAGGGAAAATTTCTTTGAGAAACTAATGAGTTCTGAGTGGTAAAAGGATGTGATTTTTTATCTCAGACATTTATACTGGCCCAAGTATTTGAGTAAGAACAAGAAAAGGGCCCTTAAGTTGGCTTCCCAGAAATATGTAATCACTGGTTATGGGTTACCTTGGAAGAACCTTGAGGGGGTCCTCTTATGGTGCATTACTGAAGATGAAGCCCCCAAGATAATTGTTGATCTCCATGGGGGAGTTTTTGGGGGCCATTTTTCTGCAAGAGTCGCAACACACAAGATCCCAAGGGTTGGTTATTTGTGGCCAAAATTTTTCAAGGATACAACTATTTTCAAGGATTCAAGCAATGGGGAATGGATTTCATTGGTGAGATTTCAGACCCTTCAAGTATTGGCCATAAGTGTATTCATGTAGCTATTGATTACTTTACTAAATGGGTGGAGGAAATCCCAACCAAGAAGGCAACACACCAAGTTGTCATGGACTTTGTGCTAAACAACATCATCTGCAGGTTTGGGGTGCCAGTCAAGATTATAGTTGATAATGCCATGAGCTTTAGAGATAAACCTTTTGTGGCAATGTGCAAAGAATATGAGATCAACTTGACATATGCCTCTAATTACAACCCCCAAGGAAATGAAAAAGATGAGTCTAGTAATAAAAACATGCAAAATATTATCAGAAGAACCTTGGAGCTGAACAAGAGAAAATGAGGTGAACAGTTGAAGTTTGATGTTTGGGCTGATAGGATCACTGTTAAAAGAACCACTGGAAAGAGTCCATTTGAGTTATATAGAACTCAAGCCCTACTGCCCCTGCATATGCAATTATCTTCATATCAGTTCATTTAACAACTAGAGGACCAAAAATTAAGTCCTTATGATGCTTGCATTAACTAGATTGTTGAACTTGATGAAGAAAGGAGGGCATCCCACCAGAGGCATGTAAAGTTCAAAGAAAAGCTAAAGAAGTTATTTAACAAGAAGGTCACTCCCATAGCTTTCAATGTTGGAGATCTTGTGTTGTTATGGGATAATAGGTATAATGAAGATAAGGGAAAGCATGGCAATTTTGATTCATTATGGATGGGCCCTTACTCCATTGATATTAGAATTGGTGAGCATACCTTCTTCTTGAAGGATTTGAATGGTGATTTGCTTGAATTGCCTATTAATGGAAGTCATTTGAAGTATTTCTTGGATTCATTCCACATAATCAAGGTGAACATCATTTTGTACAGTGTATAGTTCATTGTTTATTTCTTGTATTTTGTGTTTTTACTCGCTCTAGTCCTTGGTGACCTATTTTTGCTAGGTTTCTTTGTTCTTTTTGTAGAGATGGATCTGTTTCTATTCTTTATAAGCTGAATCCTTTTCCCAATGAATATTTTTAGCACTTTGTCTACCATTGTTCTTATGGAACTCACAGGGAGTTCCCATCCCCGATTCAGAGCCGATGTTGGTGCTTAGATCTGTCTCGCCCCATTTGCCATTATTTTCCTCTGATCTGCATAATGTGAAATTCTCTATCTCTCAATGTGGGCTTTCTGAAAGCTTATGTTTCCATTTGAGATGCTTCGAGTTGTTTGCACAAACTCCATTGTCATGTCCCTCCTTGAAGAATTTTTCTAATTCTTCCTTTTTTTTTGCCCCAATTTCTTCAAAATTCACGGGCGTTTGCCATTTTTCCTTTTTTTTCCCCGACCATGGAAGCTTGAAAATGGTTAATATATATTTTTATGCCTTTGAAAATCCTAATCCATGGTCGAAAAGATTCTCAGAATCATGATTCACATGTTTTTGTTGCAAAATAATTTTCATCCTTAACAAAAAATCAGGTTTTGGGTGTGAATGGTGATTTTCTATATTTTTATGGTATGACGGGTGTCTTTTTCTTATCAAATTTAATCCTTGGCATGTTCAGTGCTCACATGGATTCTTTTGGTTGGTTAAGAGGATGACAGTAAAATGCTTTAACTTATCACTTTTTGTTGTTTTGGAAAAAAGGAAAATTTGATCCCACGGCTCCACTCAATTCTTATTGGTTGTTTTGGTGCTTACGTGCCTTATTCTAATTGGATGGGGTGCGGTGGGTCTGTTTTTGAACTTGTTATTTTTATAAACTATTGGAAAAAAATTTGAACACACCCCGTGGCCTCGTCAGGCTTTTATTGGAGAAAATTTAAGAGGCAGGGAAAAATGTCTCACTTTGACCACGTAGGAAGACATGTGGCAAAGCTAATGGTCAGAGATACGGGCATTCGAAGGTAAGTTGGATGTTTTTCCCCTTTGGAAAAATGGGAGTAAAATTCTAAAGTGGAAGCGGACCCCCGCCAAACCATTCTTTAAAGCCATAAGGTTTCTTGAAGGAGCACCGCAATGACATGTGGTGAGCCTGCACTCGTTCAAGATCTCAACTTTTGGGGATCATCTCAAGATGCGCCATTGTGACATGTGGTAATTTGAAAAGTCAAAGAGGCAAGGAAGTGGACCATCAGATAGGAAAATAATATTTTTTTACCTCTTGACATCAAAAGGATTAAAATATCAAAATGGCCCATAAGTCCTGATAAGGTAAAAGTTAAAGCTTTCTTCAATCAACGGTGGAGGTGTGGACTCTCAGGGGAAATTTGGAATTTTTTCCTTCTAGGAAGAAAAAAGTTAAAAATTAAAAAGGGAAGCGCGGTTCTCACTAAGACCCATATTGGGAAACATGTGTCAGGGCCATTTTTCAAGGGCAGAGTTGCAGGGAAAACTTGGAAAATTTTCCTTTTTCCAAAAAGGGGGGTGAAATGGCATAATTTGGCCATGGTTCGCTAAGACCCACCTTAGGACACGTGTCAGGATCATTTTCTAAGGGTGGAAGTGTAGATCAAAATGGAAATTTTTTTCCATTTTATCAAAATATTGTAAAAATTAAAAGGAAGACCCCTGAGCCTATTTTAAAGTTGAATCTTCCACTGTGGATGACCCAAATTCAAAGCAAAGATCAACGGTAATTGTGATTTTAAAATTTAATTTTCCCCCCATTTTTATTGAAACACGCGCTTGTAAGTGCAAGTATTAATCATTTATTGGTATTTCCTTCATGCCAAATAGACAGGGGAGTTAATTTTGATATCATAAGTTTTGGTGGGGAGAGATCTGAAGACATATTTCACCATTAAAATGGTCTGACTATTGGGCTCAATCTGATTTTCTGTTTTTCTTCTCCCAAGCACACAAGGAACTAGATTTGACAGATTAGGGGCAGAAAGCGGCTGGGGAGATTGAAGGAGGAGTGTTCTTCCAAATGAAGGAGTTGAATGCTAAGATTTTTGAAGATATATGGCCCATAAGCACCTGATAACTTTTTATAGATTTAATTCTAAAAATCGTGATCGAGACCATGGCGGGCACTTGTAAATTAAAGGTTTTTGTCTTTCGGAGAAGAAGGGGATCTATTGTAAATATTATAAATGGTACTTATTTTTCATGAAAAGGGTTAGAAGTTGGAGTGTTAAAGGTCGAAGAAAATTCACAAGTGGAAAATTTGATGCAAGACCTATATTTTGAGAAGCCCTCTGATAATCCTGTATAACTCTTTTATATTAAGTTTGATCATGTCAAGGTGGTTGCAAGTGTACAACCATTGACAAGCTTTAAGATTGTTTTAGAAACTTTCCTCTACTAATAAATTTAATCGAATTCAAGTTATTCTGTGTTTATCTTGAACAAAATGTGTTGGTTTTATCTCTGAGTGTATGCAAATATTTTTTCTTGTACCTGTTGCAATCTTGTATTTAAGATCTATCTTAATCTCACATGTCTCAATCCTTGTGATAGTTTAGTGGCATCTGAAATCTCATTTCTCAGAAGATCTTTCATCTGGGGGTGAAATAAATGATTTAAAATCACTTTTCTTTCATTTTTTGACAAATATTGTTTGTAATCCTCTGGGTGCACCCCAGGCATGATTGATCTTAGGTTTTGATGTTTTCTTGGGTCTTCTAACTCGAGCCTTCATGTTAGAATCTCATATATTGTGTGAAAAAGTGCCAATCTGGGCCTCTATTGAAGCACATATTTTGGTTAAAGGAACATTTTAGCTATTCTGAAGTATTTTGTTGTGTAGATTTTCCTTTTTCTAAGAGCTCTCAGATATTTGGAAAATCAAGTTCATTCTTCCTCGCCTCCCACCAAAAGTTATTTAAAAACAACTAACCCTATCTATACTACCCCTGTTTGTCATGTGTGTATACAAATGCATAAATTATACTACCAAAACATGCAGAAAAAATCATGATTCCAAATGTTTTTAGTAGCCTGAACCTTGCCTAGAGAATATCTCCACTATCTAGAGTGACAACTTGTGAGAGGTAGATGTTTTTACATTGATCATATTTTCTTCAAGGTCTCCTTAACAACTTCATTAGGAAGGATATCCAAAACTCCTCCATAAACAACATGCTACAAAATGGTTTTCTTACCTTAGTTGAAAGGCACAACCTAAAATAGTGAGGATAGATCAAATCCTCTTGATGGTGCTATCCATTTCTCCACATCTGAGTGACTAAGGGCTGGTTAGATGCCATCCCCAGTTACAAAATGACTCATCATGATCTATCTGTCTCTACACTTCCTGATTAACCTGTGATGCTACTCAGACTTTGAAGGATAATCAATTTGGGTACCAACAAGGCATATATTACCCAGCTCCAAGGACCTTATGAATTTTCCTCTTCACCAAGTAGTGTCCTCCTCTAGGTTCATCATGACAAGCTCAAAGTATGTTGTATACTTCATCTTCTTGAACACACCTACAAAGAACCATATCATGACAACATTTGAATAAAATTCGATTACACCACTTAGATGTTGCACTATTTTTGACTAATCTTCATCTCTATTTATGAGTAAAATAGGTAGGAAACTTCCTTGTAGTCCAATAATTTGCAAGATCGAAAAACCATGGAGGTTGAGTTGATACAGAAAATATATGTTTTTCTATAAATGATCCTAAACTTCTTCTTCATCACTTGAAACATTCACTCTTGAAAGGAAATCAGCAACAACATTAGATTTCACTGGCATATCAATAATGGTCAGATTGAATTCCTGTAACAAGAGTAACCATATAATGATATGACCTGTGACTATTGGTTCATTCATCAAATATATTATGGCCGAGTGGTCAGTATAAACAAATATTTTATACCCAGTAATGTAATGTTTGAATTTATTCAGGGAGTAAACAACAACTAAAAATTAATTTTCCATATTTGTATAGTTTCTCTCCATAGGGGTAATATTCTTGCTGATAAATTCAATGGCATAAATCTGATCTTCTTCATCTTTCTGTCTAAGAAGAGCTCCCATGGTTGCATTAGAGGCATCGGTGTGAATATGGAAATCTTGCCCCCAATCAGGTCCTCTCAAGACTGGAGTGGTTGTTAGCTTCTCCTTGATAATATTGAATGGTTGTTGACATTGAGGGGACCATTCAAAAACAAAATCATTTTCCAGCAAAGAAAACATAGGTGTAACAATTTTACTAAAGCCTTTGATGAATCAGCTATAACACCTGCATGACTAGAGAAACTCTTGATTTCATTTTGATTTGTTATTGTAGGCAACTTAGTGATGACTACAATATTTTTGGGGTCGACTTGTATTCCTTTGGTAGAAACATGATGGCCTAAGACAATTCCCTGATCAACCATGATAAAAAAAATTTCATGACTCAGGGAAGTTAGTGTTGCTCACATCTAATTAATACTTTTTCAAGGTTATTAAGAGATTCGTCTAAAGTGGATCCATGGAAAGTGAAGTCATCCATGTAAACTTCAACACAGTCATTTGTGAGATCTGTAAAAATTTCCATGACTATTATCTGAAAAGGAGCAGGTGCATTACAAAGCCCAAATGATAAGACCCGATATGCAAACGTATCCCAAGGGCAAGTGAAGGTGGTTTTATCCTGGTTAGCAGGTGCGATACTTATTTGGATATACCCACTAAACCCATCCACGAAGGAAAAATATTTCTTACCTGCAAGATTTTCCAGAACCTGATCAATAAAAGGTAGGGGAAAGTAGTATTTCTTAGTGGATTTATTAAGTTCCCTATAGTCTAAACAGATCCTCCATTTACCATTTTTCTTGGGAACTATAAGTAATGGTGATACCCATTGACTATCAGATATAGGATATATGAATCCTACCTTCAGCAATTTTTCTATCTCATTTTTGACTATGTCTCTAAGTGTTAGATTAATTCTTCATTGAGACTGTCTTATGAGTTTAACATGCTCGGTATAGATATGGTGAGTTCAGATGTTGGGATTAATTCCCTTTATATCAGTATAATCCAAAGAAAAATCTTAGGAATTTTTCCTCAAATTTTCAAAAACCCTAGCCTCTTAGCTGACCTCTGAATTATTACCAATGGTCAGTTATTTTCCTTTTTCAATAGTCACTTGCTTGGTATATTTCAAAATAGAGAGCTCTCCATCAGTGATGAAATAATTCACGGGAAAAATATGAGGCAGAAGCATGTGTAAAATATTTACATTGTCAAGAGACATGATCTTTGTTAAAGGACAATAGAAATCAATGTCTATTCATCTGAAATTATAAGCATATATTTCCTTACAATATTCATTAGAAATGTCACTTACTAAGGCAATAGTATCGGATGTGTTCAGAACAAATTGTTTTGTAGCCTTAGTTTCAATTTATGTAGCCTTAGTTCTGATTTCTGTAGCCAAAATATCCTCTTCTTCAAACAAAGTATATGACTCAACAATTTTTGTCCTATGATTTTTCACTGTAATTATGGATAGATAAGAAGAAATAATAGGTTTTGTATATGCATAATCTACTCATACATGTTCACAATTAGACACATAAGGCTGGGCAGGTGGAAATAATGAAATATTCTTTGATTTTTACACTTTTAAAATGGTACTTTTTCCCGACCTACAGTCAATATATCCAGCAACAGTATCCAACTAGGCAAAGCTGGAGGGAAGAAGATAGTTATTTGCTAGGGATCTTGCTAGGACATTGTTTCTAGAGATAGGAAAAGCAAAATCAAAAGGAAGAAAATCCTTGAGAGCTGTTGGAGATTAGCAGACAAGGAGAGGGATCTCCATTGATGAACGTGATTGGCCTATAATTGAATACTGTCATTCAAGTGACTCTGAATCAGGTAGCCTCTTTGTGGAATTGAACTCTCCAGCTAGAGAGGGGCCTTCATTTGATTTTGAGAGGTTTTCTTCACACTATGCTCCTGTCTTTTCTAAGGTTGATAGAGATTTCCAAGAGACTAGGCCTTTGGGAGATACCCATTTTGAAAATTATACTCCTATGCTCTAAGGACCCTCACACCCCTATCAATCTTTCACCCCTCTGGGGTCACCTCCTCAAAGAAACATGGCCTTACCCCCTCCCAGACTCCCTTTTGTTGTAAACACTTTTGGACATATAAATTTATTGGGAATGGCTAGATATCCAAATGTAGTGCCTCAAGAGGTAAGGAACAAAATGCCAAATTTCCAAGGAAACAATGCTATTACTGGTGATCAGCATCTAAAACTTTTTATCAATATGATGGAGGATTTTTAGATTGAACATGAAGATGTATATATCAAGTTGTTTATCCATACCTTATAAGAGGATGCTGGGGACTGGTATAAAGCATTTCCAAATAACTCTATTTATTCTTGAACTGAGATGAGCAATGCATTTAGATTGCAGTATGGTGAAAAAACTGACCCTAGGTTTCTCTTGACAGAATTTGAAAACATAAAAAAGAACGCTAATGAGTCAGTACATTATTTCAACACAAGGTTTAATATTACCTTAAGGAGATTGTCTGTTAGGATAAGGCCATGTGATGAATCATGTTTGATCAAATATACTAATGCATTTGATAAAAAGGTTGCATATTATTTAAGAGATAAAAACCCCACAAATTTGAGGTAGGCCTTCACTATGGCTTTTCAAATTGAGAACAATATCAAGGCAATTAGAAAGCCTCCAAAGAGGGAAGGTGTAAAGCTAGTTAACCCAGAAAAACCCCAAACAAGCAAGGTTGCATATTTGGAAGAAGTTGTGAAGACTTTGGTAGGGGCTATCAAAGAAATTTCCTACAAGCTAGCCTAGGATGAGAAGGGAATTGGGAAGAGCTCACAAGGTCAACACAAGCAGCAAGGCCAAGATAGGTTCACAAATCACCAAAGATCTTATGATAGAGGCAAGGGACCTGTTGGATTTGGGAATAGATAGTCTCAAGCTAGAGATAAACGAATGGTCATTGATTGGTGTGACAAATGTTTAATGCCTCATTCTCCTTATGAAGAAGATCAGTTAGAAGAAGAAGAAGCTAATGAAAATGATGATGATGTCTATATGATGGGTTGCTCTACAAGCTTACAATAAGGGGAAACCTCAACTGAGGTGATAAGCACCCAGACTGCTACCATTTTTTGGGAATCCATTCATAGGGTACCTGTTCTTTCTCTCTCTCATACTTTAGAAGTAGATACTGTACATGATTTTTAATTACCCAATAATGATTTTGAATATTTGAGGGATTTAATGATAAAGAAGTATGACGGGGGAATCCCATCTGAGGAAGACATGTAGTTACTAATGAATGTTGTTGTAGCTCAAGAAAAGGAATATGACACAAGAAGTAAAGCTGTCAAAGGGGTAGGGCCTCAAGCCAAGCCTAAAGCTCCCTTAATTTCAACCATTCCTAAAGAGGCTCCTAAGAAAGAAGAATCTACCAAAATCCCTATAGTTCCAAACAAAAATCATACCCCTCCTCATGCCCAAGTTGTCAAAAGTCTTATACCACCTAGTGAGTGTATTGGTTTTCCTTCCAACACTACCTTGCCAAATAATGTCCCATATGATATTGCCCAAGTGTTGAGTCAAATAAAAGTCTCTATTCCAATTGTTGAGTTTCTTAGGATTCCTGAGCACAAAAAGAGAGCATTCGAATACTTGGGGTTGAAAGAAGAAAAGACTTCCCTAGGCAGAAACATAAACATTGTGGAAATCCCACTAGTCATTGAAGAACCAGAAGCACCACCAGCATTAGAAGAGCTAGATGAACTTCCTAAGGTCTATTTGGGGAAATCCTTGGTAGACTCTTAGATGAATGTGGATCCATTCTTCACCACTTTGATTATTAAGGACAGACTGTTGCACAATAACATGTTTGACTTAGGGACATCATGCAATGTCATGCCTTTGGAAGTCATGAATGAGCTAAACATCAAAGTGACAAAAACATATGGTAAGTGCACTTCCATGGACTCTAGAGAGGTTCCAGTGGTGGGATGTGTGAAGGGTTTTGTGGTGTAACTTGCATCTTACCTAGGTAAAAATTTAAAACTTGATGTTGTCATTGTTGACTGCCTAACCAAGTGGGGCATGTTACTGTCAAGAAAATGGACTACAAGTGTTAATGGGAGTGTCCAAATGGATATGTAATATGATACCATTCCAATTGAGGGAAGCCTTGTCAGATTATATGGGGAAAAAAAAATTTTGCATATTATTAAGGATCCCAACAATGTATCCTATGAGATATTGTACACAAGATGCTGATGCAGATAACTTTGTAGGATTTTCTCATGGAAAGGGGCACAAGATTGAAGTAATGTGAAAATGTCTTTAAAAAGTGGACTCTCCTTATAATCTATTGTTTGATGGAGCTGTTCTCCAAGTTTGGAAATGTTGCTGGTGTTGTTCTACGTTCTCCTAGTTAGGAAAACTTTATTTTTCCCTTAAAACTCAAATTCGAGTGCTACCAACAACATTATTGGGTATGAGGACACTATTGTTAGGTTTCATAATTTCTTGGAAATATGGTGTCAAGGACATCGTTGTGAGAAGGAGATTGAGAATTAGATAGTGAAATAGGTCATAAAAGTTGTATACCACAAAGAATCAATGAATGAAACAGTACATGTATGCAAGTTTTGAACTTCATTGAGATGTTTGATTCATTCAAAATTGGTGCATCATGATAGTAAGTTTAAAGACTTGGTAGATAGGCTTGCAGTGCTAGGGTCTCAGTTTGACAAGTTGTACAATGACCCCATATTGTGAATATGAGGTTGAGGTATTTACAAGACCTTTTGTCCTTAACAACATTAAACATTGGAAGGTATTTGACGACGATGCTCAGATAAGAATATTCCTAAAGAACAAAGGGGACGTTTTCTGATCAACTGCATTGATTGAGAACCAATGGTATGTGCAATAAATAGGAGAATGAAACCTTGTTTGGAAAGGGCATCATCTGCAACTAAATACTAACACCATTCCTAGATAGCTGGTTTCTCTGAAGTCTAATTTTAATAATGTTAATCACATTATTAACAGATAGCATGGTAGCCTCAAGGAATATTGAAGAAGCATTACCTCGGCAAAAAGCATAAGCCAACGAAAATTTGGTTAGGTAAAAATCTCAGCAAAGAGGACAAGCAAGTCATACATCCAATTGTTGAAAAGGTATCAGGATTGCATGGATTGGACTTATTCCAAACTAAAAGGCATACAAAGAGTACCTGTTTCAATATGAGATTCCCTTGGATTCTAATGCAAAGCCATTTATGTATAAAAAAAGACCAATCAATCCAACTTTTTATCTCTTAATATACAAGAAGAACTAAAGGAGCTAACAGATTGAGGGATTATTCTAGTGCCACAAGGTACTCTTCTTGGGTTGTAAACCTAGTGCCAATCAAAAATGAAAAATGGTGACATCATGTTATGTGTGGACTTAAGGAATCTAAACAGAGCATCAATGAAGAATGAGTTATCCTGTATGAAATATGGAGAACATGCTTGTAGTTAGTGACTCGTTCTGAGTTGCTTTCTACCTTGGATTGTTTCTCTGGTTATAACTAGGTTGTGGTGAAAGAATCAGATAGGATCAAGACAACCTTTATTACTCCTTAGGGAACCTATGTTTATGTCAGGTTGTCCTTTGGTCTAATGAATGCTAGAGCCACATTTCAAAGAGCAATGGATGTTGTCTTTGTACTAGTTGCATCAATGATTTTATTGTTGTCTACTAGGATGATGTAAATGTGTTTTCTAGAGAAGAGAAGTGACCACTTGCTGCACTTGGAGGAGATACTGATAAGATGTAGAGAATATGCCATCTCACTTCATCCAAAGAAATGACATTTTTGAGTGAATAATGGAAAAGTTGCTTAGTCACATTGTGTAACAAGAAGGGGTGATGATTGATCTAGAAAGAGTAGAGGCCATCATCAAGGTCCTAATCCCAAGAACTAAGAAAGGAATTCAGTCCTTCTTTGGGTAGATAAAATTCATCAGACGATTCATATCGAAAATTTGGTCAGTTGACCATTCCAATAAATTCCATGCTAAAGAAAGGACTAGAGTCCATCAAAAGGGAGGAGGTTATCATCTAAGCTTTCAATGGGATTAAAGTGGCACTAAAGCATGCATCTATTATGGCAACTCCAAATTAGAAGAAGCCCTTTCAAGTTGTTCTCCTTTGCTTTAAAGAATACTATTGCTTATGTCCTGCTATAAAAGGATGAAGAAGTGGCTGAGAGGCCCACTACTTTTTTTACTAAGGCCTTGTAGGGGGTTTAGATGAACTACACTACCATGGATAAGCAGGTTATTTTCCTTGGTAAAAGAAACAAAGGTGTCTAGACCTTACATTCTAAGTTCTAAAGTGGTTGCTTATGCTCCCCACACCATGGTAAACGACATTTTGTCAGAGATGGAAGTCTTAAGAAAAAGATGCATAGGTGGGTGAATAAATAAGCAATAATATGATATGGATATCTAGACTACCAAGTTGGTGAGCGTTTTGGGCTTGGCCAAGCTTATGGCTGAGAGAAACTTGTAAACTATTGAGGAAAATGAAGTAGAAGAAGGTAGGGTGGATATTTTTCAAACATTGATGAATTCTTGTGTGGTACAAAGATATAATTTTTTATCTCAGACATCTGAAGATACCCTGACCATTTAGGTAAGAATCAGAAAAGTGACCTTAAGTTGGATCTTGCAAGAAATATTTCTATTACTGATTATGTGCTATCCTGGAAGAAACCTAAAGGGATTCCTCTTAAGATGCATTACCGAAGAAGAAAGCCCCCAAGACAATAGTTGATCTCCATGGAGGAGTTTGTGTGGGGACACTTTGCTGCAAGAGTCACAGCACACAAGATCCTAAGGGCTAGTTATTTATGGTCAAATATTTTCAAGGACACAACTCTTGTTGGTTAGAATAAGTGAGGGTTGCTAACTCTTCTCTGGAAGACTGAAAGATTCAGGCTCCCTTCCTTTGTATCCTGTATCAATTGAAGCCCCATTCAAGCAATGGAGAATGGATTTAATTGGTGAAATATTGGACCCTTCAAGTGTTGGCCATAAGTGGATTCTTGTATAAACTTGATTATTTTACTAAGTGGGTAGAAGAAATCCCCACCAAGAAGGAAACACACCAAGTTTTCATGGATTTTGTGCTAAAAAACATCATCTATAGGTTGGGGGTTCAAGTAAAGATTATAGCTGATAATGTCATGAGATTTAGATGCTAAACCTTTAGTGGCAATGTGTCAAGGAGTATGGGATGAACTTAAAATTTTCCTCCAACTAATAATCCCCAAGGAAAATAGACAAGCTAAGTCCAGTAATAAGAATGTACTGAAAATTATTAGAAGATCATTATGAGCAGAATAAGATAAAATTGGGGTGAATAGTTGAAGTTTGTCTATTTTGGTAGATATGATTGCTGTGAAGAGAGCCACTAAAAAGAGTCAATTTGAGTTGGTATATGGGACTCAGAACCTGGTGCCTCTTCATATGCAACTATCTTCATATCAGTTTATCCAACAACTGGAAGACCAAGAAGTAGATCCTTATGATACTTGCATTAACCAGATTTGATGAGCTTGATGAAGAGAGGAGGGTATCCCACCAGAGGCATGTAAAGTTTCAGAGAGAAGATGAAGAATTTATTTGACAATAAGGTCACTCCTAGATCTTTCAATGTTGGAGATATTGTGTTGTTATGGGATAACAGAGACGAGGATAAGGGAAACCATTGAAAATTTGTCTCACTATGGATGGAGCCCTTATTCCATTGATATCAGGATTGGTGAGCATACCTTATTCCTCAAGGACTTAGATGGTGAACTGCTTGAGTTTCTTATCAATGGAAGGCAGTTTTGAAGCATTTATTGGATTGACATCCCTCTAGATAAAGGCATGGATCTTGTGTACAGTGTGTAGCCTATTGTTATTTGTTCCCTATCTTCTGTGTTTTTTCTCGTTCTAGTCCTTGGTGACTTGTTTTTCCTAGTTTCTTTGTTTCATTTTGAAGGTGGACTTGTTTATTTGTTCTATGCAAGATGAATCCATTTCACCTAATGGTTATTCTTTTAACTTGGTCTACCATTTGTTCTTGTGGTACTCACAGGGAGTGCCAATCCTCCGAGTCAGACCCGGTGTTGGTGCAAAAAAATAGTTCTCACCACCCAGTTTGCCTTTGAAAATCTACCGAGTTTGTATACCTTTGTCACTTTATTTGTCCCATGTTGTGCCTAGGTTAATCTTTCTTATGCATTTTTAATTTATTCCTAGGGTCGTTGAACACTTATTAGTCCATGGTTTACTACTTGTTTCTTTGTTCCTCTAGAAAAGTTGTTTTAACTTAGGTTCTCCCATGTTCTTTTGTTCATCCAAAACACTCGGGTTATCCAAGGATTTGTCGGTCTCCACAATCATAATTTTTCCTCTTTGTCATTTCTGCCCTAAATAGTTGAAGAAAAATCAATGGATGTATCGTTTGACAAACAAATTTTAGCCTTGTAACATTTCTAAATTATTTTTTCCTTCGGAAATTTTTTCATTTTTTAGGCTCGAATGATCATTTTTCTGTATTTTTACAGTTTAACAGGTGAATTTCTCCTTGTCAAATTTGCATCCTTGCATCGACAGCAGAAGTGGAATTCTTTTGGTTGGTCAAGGAAATGGTAGGGTGAATTCTTTAACTTATCACTTTTTGCTTTTTTTGGTGAAAAGGAAAATTTGGTCCTGTGGTTCCGCTCCATTCTTATTGTGTTCTTTTGGTGCTTACGTGGATTATTATGATTTGGTGGGGTGTGGTGCGGGTATATTTTTAAACTTTATCTATTTATAATAGCTTTGGAAAAAGGTTTAACTCGCCACTGCGTGGCCCTGTCAGGCTCTAATTGGAGCAAATTTAAGAGGCACAGGAAAAATTCTCACTTTGAGCCCCACAAGAGAACTCATGGTAAAGGGGTTTTTTTGAAGAGATGTGGGCGCATTTAGAGGTACATTGCAGATTTTTCCACTAACACGGTAAAATGGAGACTACCTCGGAGCATGCTAAAGTAGAAGTGCACCCACTGAGCTTCAATCGATTCATTACAAGCCTTTCAGGTTCTTCAAGGTGCACCGCAATGACGCATGGTAAGCTCGCATTCTCGTACAAAGTATCAAAAATTTATTTGGACCATCTCAAGGTGCACCATTATGAGACATGGAGGTTGGAAAATTAAAAGAGAGTGGGGATGCGAAGCATCAGAGGAAACTTAAATTTTTACCTCTTGTCCTCAAAAGAATCAGAATCTCCAAATGGCTCACAATCCTAATGAGAGTAAAGGTCAAATCTTGCTCTAGTAAATGATGGAGGTTACGGACTCTCTGGGGAAATTTGGAAAAATTTCCTCTTGGGGGGAAAAGGATTGAAAATTAAAAAGGGAACCGTAGTTCCACTGGTACCCCACACTTTCGAGACATGTGTCAGGCCCGTTTCCCCAGGACAAAGCTATGGGGAAAACTTGGAAAAAATTTCCCTTTTCCACAAAGGAAGTAAAATGGTATAATTTGGTCCGCAGATTATGCTTGGGCCCACGTTAGGACACATGTCAGACTCATTTTCGCGAGGGTGGAGGTCTGGATCAAAATTTGAAATTTTTTTCCATTTCTCCAAAAGTTTGTAAAAATTCAGAGTGATCCCTTGGGTGTTTTTTTAAAATTTTGAATATTCCACATGCACAACCCAAATTTCAAAGTAAAGATCAATGAGCAGCTAAGAATCTAAATTTTATTTTCCCCCCCATTTCTACTGAAACACGATGTAGAATTGCGATTTTCCATGATTTTGTTGGTATTTCCTACACGCCATGAAGAGAGGGGAGTTAATGTTAATACCTGAGTTTGGTGGGGAGATATGGAAGACATATTTAATCCATTATAAATGGTCTAACTTTCGATGCACAATCGTATTTTCTATTTGTCTTCTCCCAAACATGCAAGGAGCCAAATTTGATATATTAGGGGCAGAAGTGGTTGGAAAATTGAAGGAAGAGTGATTTACCAAAGGAAACAGTTAAATGTGGGAGATATTCCGGATAGATCTACCCCCTCCTCGAGAACCTGACGAATTTTTATAGATCTAATCCCGGAGAATCATGATCAAAATCAAGGCGAGACACTGGTACACTCAAATATTTTGGATCTTTTGGGGGAGAGGGGGTCTTTGTTGTAAATGTTATAAATGGCACAAATGTTTTTCGTACAAAGGGTTAGTTAGGTTGGAGTGTTGGATGTCAAAAAAAATTCCCAAGACAAAAATTTTTCAAAGCCTGTCTTTCGAGAATCTGTTTGAGAAACTTGGTTATTGATGTTTTTGCATTAATTTTTATTGTGTCAAAGTGGTTTCAAGTGTACATCCATCAACAATATTTGAGGCTATTCTAAAAAAATTCCTCTGCTAATAGATCTAATAAAATTCGAGTTCTTCTGTGTTGGCTAGAGCAAAATGTGTTTATTTCATCTCTAAATGTATGCGAGTAGTTTTTCTTCATTCTGTTGTAATCTTGTATTGGAAAATCTAATTCAATCACATATACATCAATCCTTGTGACATTCTGGTGGCATATGGAATTTCATTTCTTAGGAGAGCTTTCACCTGGGATTGGAATAAACGATTTAAAATCACTCTTCTTTCATCTCTTGATAGAGGTAGTCTATAAGCGTATTGGTGTACCTTAGGTGTGATTTGACTCAGATCTTGATGCTTTGTTGGGTTTCCTGATCTTGAGCCTTCGTGATAAAATATCAAATATTGTGTGAAAGAGCGCTAATCTAGGGCCTCCTTTGAAGCACATATTCTAGTTAAAGAAACATTTTAGCTATTATGTGGCATTCTGTTGGTTTAACCTCTCCATGTTATAGGGTTCATCAATAATTTGGTGAATCAAGTTCACTGTACCCCACTTCTAACCAAAATATTCATTCAAAAATAACAAATCCTACTTATACTACCCCTGTTTTGTCCTGTATGCACAAAAATGCATAATATTTGTTAGCAAAACATGTAGCATTAATCTAGGGTCTCAAATGTCTTTAGTAACCTTTTCTTTGTTGTGAAAATATCTCCATGATCTTGAAGTAACAACTTGTGAGAGTCAGATCTGGTGTGTTGATCATTATTTTCCCAATATATTCTCTATAAAATTTATGAAAAAGAAGTATTTATCACCATGTTCTTCAACAAAAAGAGGGTTACAAAAGTAGGTCCTCTTACCTTGGTTGAAAGGCACAACCTAAAATAGTTAGGATTGATCAAATCCTCTTGAGGGTGATATCCATTTTTCCACATTTGAGTGACAAAGGACTAACTAGATCTCATCCCTGGCTACAAAACTACTCATCGTGATCTAATCTATCTCTAAGTTTCCTGTCAAACTAGTGATGTTTCTCAGACTTTTGAGGGAGAATCAATTTGGATACCAACACACTGTATTCTTCCAATCATTTAACTAATAGATTAATCTACCAGTGTCATTATAAAACTAGGGTTGTGTCCTAGGTTGTATGCAATGGAGTCCTATGTAGCCAATTATACTATTGGGTCTTTTAGTGGGGGGTTTCTGTTAGATCTTTCTAAATTGTTACTAATCTATGAGAACTCAATGTAAATCTATGAAATTGAGTTACTGTGATAAAATGTATTCTGATAGTTGTACTTCTATCTCAAACGGAAATGTGCATGCAAAATTGAAAGAACAAAATTAAAATTGCACACTCATAATAAAAACTTGCAGTAAAAGTAAAAGCACACGCTAACTATAATTTACATAAGAGGAAACGCACATTCTGAATGAAAATTTCAATAAGGAAAATAAACACACTTGAATAGGAATTTCATGAAACAAATTGAAATAGAAATTGTAGTAAAGGAACTGAGTGATTATGACTTATCAAAAAACCATATACGTACGTAAACCTATACAACCTCCTGTCTCCTGGGTTGAGTGGGCCCTTGCTCTTCCTTGGGACAGAGGAAATCTTAACAGCTCAAGATTCTCAAAATTATATATCCTTATATTAATTCAATTAATTTCCATGACATATTCAATGCATAAAGGGAAAGTACTAAATGCAACAAGCTATATCGAAAATTATAAATGTTTCCAACTACTACATTGTTCTTCAAGGAGGTGTCTTTATACAGCCACATGTGGTTACAGAATACGCAAAAATTATCAGCACTAATTTCTTCCACTAACATTATTGATCAAGACTCATAAATTCCTATAGGACTGCTAGAAACAAGACCCATACTTATAGGTTGTTAGATGGAAAAATTATTCCACTTATGTACTCCAACTCCAAACTCGGAGCTCCTTTATTGCATTGGTAATAAATTTTCATTATTTTCCTACACATATCACCACATTTCTCTCATGAAGGAATTTAGTAGGAAGTTATAAGGTTAATCAGGTTGCATGAGCAAAAGTAAGGAAAATTCATTAAACTCACTAAGATATACCTATACAAAGCATCCCCATGCATTAGCAAATCATGTTTAAATGAAAAAGTATCAATCATATGAATGATATAAATAAT
Organism: Taxus chinensis; assembly: GCA_019776745.2. Classification (NCBI taxonomy): domain Eukaryota; kingdom Viridiplantae; phylum Streptophyta; class Pinopsida; order Cupressales; family Taxaceae; genus Taxus; species Taxus chinensis. The sequence continues at coordinate 259,737,214 of CM034147.1, read as the reverse complement.
CCAAATAATGTACTCATCGTTGGCCTTTGCGAAGCAATCCACCATATATTTTACTAACTCAATCTTTTGTGAGTGTTTTTAATTTATAGGCTTGCTTATAGGGTAAGGAATCCTTGTTCACATTCTTCCTCAAAGCGTAATATCACACAATCCACATCCGTGAGTATCATGGAAACCCCTCCATATTGAGGTTTAGAAGGTTGTATTAGCTTGCTTGATAATACAGGTTGAAGACTGGTAAGATTTCTCTTGAAAACTTGGTTTTAGACCCACATGCCCAACCCTAAATGTTTTCTAAATTTGATCTAAATGTAATTTTAAAAAATAGTTAATTGCATGTCTAAGATTCTCCATGACCAAAAACTAAACCCAAGATATAAGAATGCCTCACATTATAAATGTAAACCACATTTGTATTCATGAATTTAACAAATCATAAAATTACCTAGAAGACAATGCCACCTCAAAATGACCATACCATATTTAAAAACACCAATAATTTTGAATTTGATGCATATAAAAACAAAAATACAATGAACTTGTATATATATAACGTTTTAGATGGTTCTCTATATATTTTTAAAAAAATAGCAATAACACACAATATTTTCATTTTTTCTTATTGCAAATAAATTCATTTATCCACAAGGATCATTTCCAAGAAAGAAAAATGTGAATTTCCTTCTCATAAACAACAATAAGAAAAGCAAGTAGAAAGCAAATTTGTTAGTGGGCTTGAATCTCTCCAAGGAAAAGTACAGAGGTATTAAATTCTCCAAAACAATTGGTTAATCCTCTCTGTAGGGCACTAGAACAAATGATTAAGTTTCTTCCCTCAATAATTGTTCAACCACTACTTTTAGATAAACATATATAATTGTGTTCTTTGGTAATTTACTGTGAGAGATGCCATGAAAATACAAATGGAAATTCTTAAACAACAGTCTAGCAGGAAGGTGAATGCTATATTTGAAAAATCATCAACGACTAATGATACATAATGGTAGGAAGAAGTAGGTTGTTGCAAGAAAAAGGGGTAGGCATGTAAGCACAACACTCCCACACACCACTGTAGGAAATACCATTAACCAGAAGAAAACAATTATTTGTGGAGGCTTGGTCATGGCTCCACGGAACTAAATGCCGCCCACCCACACAACACCGCAACAAGACCTAATCAAAATAAAAAAAATGTAATGACATAGAAAACAAAATAAATTGAAGTTTAAAAATGAAGGACAAAAAAAATGGGAATATGTCTTACTATAGAAGACGCCTATGGTGTCACTATGTACAGATCCGACAAAATAGTTCGAGGAGACCGTATAAGCTCGACATCATTGTGAGTCACCTCTTGGCCTGGGTGCATTCATCTAAAAAATGGTGAATATGTTTCCATAACCCCATTATAGTGCACAATAGTACAAGGTGCACGGACTAGGAAAAAAAGTGTATGTACACCCCACGAATGTCGCATATTACGTATAGGAAACACGTTCGTATATAACCTATAAAATTCACAAATCACATTGACAACAATACAAGTATGTGTTAAAGTGCATAAAATACAATACATATCCCCCCAACCACCAATCCATGCATGGTTTTACACCAAAAAATAGGAACAACCATACTATCTCAAAGGTATCTATAGTTCACACACATATAACTAGATCTGATATTCAATGTACTATCGAAACAAGGCATAAGTAATCCTAAACTAGCTAGAATATGGGGTTTTCAAAATAAAAAGTGGCACTGGAATTGATGTATCATAATCTAGTTGATTGGGCCACCGATTTGTCAAACATGTTTTTCTTTTTAGTCTATGGGAATTATGTTGTATATTGAACAAATGCTTTATGACTTCTCTTCTAAGATACAAAGGATTTGAATATACTAAAAATTATGTTAATTGCATTAATTTGAATGCTACAATGTTCTTATGGATGAGGGTGTGTGTCTATCTATATTTGTTATTTCTCATGTTAACATAAACCATTAAATGAATAAGTCCACAACATGTTAGTGAAAAATAAGTGGAGCATATCAGCATAGCGGGTTTTTAAAATTATATATATCTGACTTTTTCATAGCTAAGTTAATATAAGAACTTATGATAACTGCTAGGGAATGTCCCAGTTGGTTTTGTAAAGTCAAATTGAGTAGACTAAACGCCATTTCAAGAAACTACCTTCCATTATAAAACCTTAATTGTAGAAAGAGAGAGAGTGGAATTCAAGAATTTCTTCTTGAACTCGTAAGGCGAGGGATTCAATCTCAGATTCTCAGGACCATCAGTCCATAATTATTAACAATCTACTCAGAATTGTTGCATTTTAGAAAATTGTGATGTGTGAGATTTGAACATACATATCTATTGGGATCACTAGCTTTATTAATAATGTTATAGAAACGTACAAACAATAAAGAACTTTATGTCTAAGAGCTTCCAGAGGAACTGTGAAATCATTTATGCATAAATTGACATATTATGACCCTGATAATGTAATAAATATGTCTACAAAAAAACAAGATTTGGTGGCCTGTAAGAATAATTTCAAACCCTAGAAATTATAGGAAAAAAGAAAAATGTATTTTCCAATATAGCTTACAACTAGATAAGCCCCTACGCATATGCATATTCTAGAAAGAGGGAAAAAATGCATTTATCAATATTTCTTGCAAATAGATAATTAGTTAGGCACCTCCATTTTTTGTTATGATGTAAAAGTTAAATCTACTTACTTATCTCTTACTCCCTCCATCCGTAATTTTTAGGTTTTTTTAATAATTGGTCGTTGGATACCTTCTAAAGCTTATCATTAACTTGTAATTTTTTCCTTATTGACCTAGTTTGGTTATTTCCAAGTATTCTTTCAACTTTTTTTTATTTCTCTTTGTATGGGGAAAAGCATGTAGATGTGTAGATATGTTTATTTACCACTAAAATGAGTATCTCTATCACTCCACTATACATGAATTTTGGGTCCATCCATATGATCTAGGATAGCATCTAGAAGGGCCTATATTCCATCTAGAAACAATTAATATTATTTTCCATGATCCAATTAAGACTCAAACCTATGACCTCCAATTTATGTTATGGTCCTCCACCACTAAGCTACCTAACCCTTTGAGGTCCAAAAAATGGATTATTTCCTAAAAAAACCACAAGTGCTTTCAGATCCACATGCCCAACCCTTTAAATGTTTTCTAAATTTGATATAAATGTAATTTTAAAAAAATATTTAATTGAAGGTCTAAGATTCTCCATGACTAGAAAATAAACCCAAGATATAAGAATTCCAGACATTTAAAGATGTAAATCACATTTGAATTGATGCATTTAACAAATCCTAAAATTACCCAAAAGACAGTACCACCTCAAAAGGACCATACCATTGAAAAAACACCAATAATTTTGAATTTGTAGCATATAAAAAGAAAAATACCTTGAACCTATATATATATTGACCTTTTTTCATGGTTCTCTATAAATTGATTTATAAAAACCATTAGTTAGACATGGTATTTTCATTTTTTCTTATTGCAAATAAATTCATTTATCCACAAAGGTCATTTCCAAGAAAGGAAAAAGTGATTTTCCTTCTCATAAACAAAAATAAGCAAGGAAAGTAGAAAGAACCTTTGTTAGTGGGCTTAGCACTCTTCTAGGAAAAGTGCAGAGGTATTAAAATCTCAACAACAACTGGATAATCCCCCATTCAGGGCACAAGAATAAATCATTCAATGTCTTCCCTCAATAACTATTCAACCACTACTTTCAGAAAAATAACTATAACTATGTTATTTGGTAGATTACTATGACAAATGCCATGACAATAAATATGAAAATTCATATACAACAGTCAAACAACAAGGTGGATGTTCTATTTGAAAAAGAAAATATGATTGATGATATAGGAGGGTAGGAAGCAAAAGGTGGTTGTAAGAAAAAGGGGTAGGTAGTTAGGCACAACACCCCCGCAAACCATCGTAGGAAAGGCCAATCACCACAGGAAAACAAATATCTGTGGAGTCTTGGTCATGGCTCCACAAAACTAAACACCGCCCACCCACAAAGCACCATAATAACACCCAATAAAATAAAATACAAATGCAACAACACAACATACGAAATAGAAAAAAGTTTTAAAAGGAAGGATGGCAAAAAAACAAGAATGTTTCTGACTCTAGAAGATGCCTACGACTAATTATAGAATTAATTCCAAAATGTTTTGAAAATAAAAATAATAAGGCATATATTAAGAAATAAATTTATATGTTTTTATTTTCTTTTTTTTTTTAAATTGTAGAGAAGGATATTAGAAGGTTAAGAAAGAAAATGTATTCATCTTACAACCAATCAATTATTACGTTAGTAAGAGGGTCACTTCCATTTTTGTGTCATCCCCATTGACATAAGTATGATGATATAATATGGTCTATATATTACTACAGACTAATACAACTAACAAATGTGAGATTACCTATTTGAGTGAGTATTTTTAGAGTCATAAAGTAATTATAAAATGTTGTAAAGAGGAATATCGAATTTGAGTAGGATTGAACGTATTAAGAGGAAATTTTACATGATTTAAATATTTGAATTCATGGAGGAGGAGCGTGGAAGGTCAAGAAATCAAACATGTTCATCATGTAACCAATCAACAATTATATTGGTTTGAGGTTAACTTCTAATATGATGTCATCATTATTGGTATAAGGATTGTGTTATATAAGGATACAAGCCTAACATTGAGTAAAAATGATTATGTATGCGTGCTCACACACACACACACACACACACACACACACACACACACACACACACACACACACACAACACACACACACACACACACACACAGAATGTTCATGGAAAATTTCATTTATCTTTTAGTACTTCTCTCCAACCTGTAAACTATTATAAATCATAAAATACTATATAGAAAACACTATGAGGTTTAAATTCTATATATCTCTTAAGTTAGGGATTACATACTACAAGGTTAGTTTGTATTTTATTGTTATCTAGTGTGCTAGAGGTTGATAAAGAGAATCAATCCATAACCAGGGTTTCTCCAAGGTGTTTATCTAAGGATTCAAGAGGTCTAGTGTGATATCCAAATGTAAATGAAGATGTTCTACATGCCCATAGATTGTCAACACTTCTTCAAGGAAAGGAATAAGCTCTTTTTTTGGGGTCTTAATCTATTTCTCATATAAATCGTCTATATTTTTCTTCTTCATCTCCTACATTTGAAGCCTTGAAATACAAAAATAGAAATTAATTACATCAATGATAAGGAATAAAAACACATAAAGGGTGAATAATAAAATTTGTACTAATTGATCCAAAATTTTATACATTCATAACATAGAAAATGAACATGTTAAACCTTGAATAATTTGAGTGGGAAATGGGTTATACCCTTTGTATGGAATCTCAACGTACAACATGTCAACAAAACATCATCAAGAAAAAATAAAGAAAAACATTAAGAAGGAATAACTAAACAAATATTCCAACAACCAAAAATCCATTAATACAAATAATAATATCATCATACAAACCCTAAGAACATTATTAAATCCTTTGTAATAATAAATTAATAGAAACATTGTTTACAAATCACAAAATATGTTATTTTACTAACTTCACCACAATGAAATCACAAAACGTAACCCTAAATTTACTCAAAATCAAACTCAAAACACTAAAATGAATGGCCACAAGAAATTTTAAAAATGAGGTTATTAAATTTTAAAAACTAGATTTGAAACTACAACTCTAAATAATCTATTAAGTGAAAAGAATCCTAGTACCTAATTTGTAATGAAATCAAAGTAGTAAACGCCTGAGTCTATTTTTTAACAAAATTCAAAAAAATGAACTACACCATTAGCATGCAATTTTACCTTGGTAATATATTTGCAAATCATAACAAAAAATGGTCATCCATTAGAATTAACACGTAGCCATTCGAAATATAAATTTGAATTTTTTTGAAGAGGGAACATTTAATAGGTTGGAAAGAAATGGAACACATAAGATGCAATTTCATCGAAACTCATCTACTCTACTTTGTTGCCTCAATAAAAGGAAAGAATACATATCAATAATCACTCAAAACATATAAACAAAGACAAAATTAATGACCATTTAGCATAGTGTATACACTGAAATTTGACAATTTACGCTTTGAAAACACTTGACTTGATAATGCACTCTTGTTATGATGAATAACATCTCTCCATTCTTTCTTAGCAATTTCTAAGGTCTCTTATTTAACTATCTTATCCTTGCCCAATGACATGTCATAAAATTCTGAGAGCATAATGCACCATATGACACTAAGAAACAAGTTCTAAACTTAGTTTGTCACATTTTCTACCCCAAGGTAGGATCACATAGTTTGGCCAAAAGTTTATATTTGGTTTTGAACAACATGTCCTCCAACTTTACTTTCAATCTCATATCATTTTTTAGGTCTTCGAATTCATCTGGTTTAACTTATATTAGATAAATAATCTATGGATCCTTATATAAACAAGTAAACAATACCTCATTTACTAACTTGGAGATCATATGACAATGCATTGATACACTCACTTCTTAAACTTGAAAAAGGCATCTTCAAATCCCTACATCTCATAATAACATACCTACAGTCATTAGGGTAGTAGCCACATAATCTTTTAATATTATTACTAGGTTAAGACAACATCCCTCCTCCAAGTATTTTAGCAAGAGCCAAATTTAAAGGAAATATTGTAAAATGAGTTAAAACATTTGTTTGATCTATCTATATATCACATGATAGGTGGAGAATGACGTGTAATTAGAGGCATATTCATATTAATATAACATCAATGACACACGAGGATGCACTCAAACTCAACTAACATATATTTTACAAGACTCTTCATTCATGTTTAGGGTTTGTAATGGTGTTCATTATGTTTAGAGAGCCTTATTGCAAGATTAAAAACTAGGCTCTTACATTAACAGAAAAATCAACGAAGAAAACCACCTAAAACATTGTAGATTCAGAAACATAGTAGATCAAAGACCATAGAAAAGGTTTAAGACTATACGTTATTGCATTGACATACTACTATGGTCCTACCCCAAGATAGTTCACAATAACAATTCAATTTTTGAAGGTTCTCTAGGTTTATTTCTCCTTTTTCCAGCATTGCACGTCCTAATAACTTTCTAGAATCATCTGTCAATAGTTATGTGCACTCATCCACTTGTGTTTTGAGTATTTAAAAAGATATAATGATTTGTATTATTAATGTTGGAAGTTCATTATCTTGAATAACCATTTGTATCTAACCCTACACCATTTTAGTGTAAATTTAGTTCACTATAGATATTAGATTAGCACTGTCTTAGTCTAAACAAGGGTATGGACATTTTAGTGAACCTTATTTTCATTTAACCCTTTACCTAATATAGGAAGTCCTTATTTCCTTATGTTTTAGGCCTATTGATCTCCAACCCATCATGTTCTACAAGTTACTTATGCTCTTGTTTTTATCTCTGGTGTTTTCTTCATATTTTTAGTTTGTATCACCATGTTGTTATCTTCCATTTTCTATGCTTGTAGATTCAAGCTTAAAGACCCTAACCCTTATGCTAACATTGGCCACTATCCCTTTGGAAAATTCCATGTTGATATTTTTCCTACAAATAAGGGTCTTTATGTTGATCCTACATGCCACTTGGCTAATACAATGTTCATTTATATGGATATAAAATATGAAGACACCCATATTACTACCCGGTTCCCCCCACGCTTTCATTAATATCCAGTAGTTCCCATTGTTAATATTGTCACTACATGCCACACGAAGAATCCTCTGGGGTAACCTATCTTTTCCTCATTCATGTAAAGATCTTGTGAGAAAGCCTTCTACACATTTTAAAGAGTATCATCTATTGGAATAACTTAATAATATCCCTACTAAGTTTTCTCTCTTATAACTCCTTCAATAAGTCCTTTATAGAAGGACATTTTAAAAAATATCTTTATGTTTCCTAATAATACTCAACAAGTTTCTTTTTCCTTTCTTATGGAAAATGGTTAGGAACACCTGTATGCCATCACCTTTAACACTACTGATATCCCTCATATCTTTGGTTCAAATACATGCCCACCTATTTTTATCATTTTATGTATTCAAATATTCCTCATTAAATGGGTTTTAATTGATAATGGCTATATCCTTAATGTATTTCCTAAGTCTCTACTTATTTAAATGAGTCTTTCATCTATCGCAATCAATGCTACTACTAATTGTTTTGTGACTACGATAATATTACATGATCTACATTAGGCACTATTACTTTTGATATTCTTGTTGGTCCTAATTTGTTATGAACCATCTTCTAAATCATGGATAATGACCTTCATTATAATTTTATTTTAGGTAACCCTAATATACATGTCATGCAAGATATTATGTCTAATTTCCATCATTGCGTCAAATTTGTTTATAATGACACCAAACAAACTATAGTTGTTGATCCTATAGCCCATATCACTACCATCCATACCACAAATCCTAATTGGAGAGGGGACCTCCCCATAGTAAATAGTTAAACTTTCCCCCCCCCTATATTCCTTATCTATCTATATATAATCCCTGTTTAACCATATATATATATATATATATATATATATATATATATATATAAGTGAAAGTAAAATATTCATTCATTCGTTACACTTAGTTGAGTTTTGAGTGCATTACCCCTTTTATTATTGTAAAATTTAATAATTCAAACCCACAACTTCCCTTTATCGCTCCTTCATTGCAACCTATCCCTATGGATAAATTCAACACATATGTTGCCGATGAGACAAGACACCACATTTATCCTACTCCATCTATAGATATTAGCATGCCTCCATCTTTCTTCACTCTCTCACAACCAAAAATTATTCTTGAAATATTGGAAGGTGTTACCCACAAACCTAATTCACTTGATTACTCTACAAATAGTGAAAATGAAACCATTGACCCCACCAATGAAAATTTTCATAACCTTAATGTTGATATTTCTCGCACCCGTGCGAGAGGTCAAATCAAAAATTTGTTTCTCATATTAAAGGGATTGGTTTAAGGGGCCTAAATGAAGGGGAAAAGGCATGAAATTTCACTGTGTTGGTTTTAGAATGTCAAATTTCCACCTAAAGTGTCTTTCTAGTTGATATCACCATCATGATCGTGCATCATCCCCTCAGGAACTAACGCATGACCCTGACATAGATGAGAAAGACAGAAAATATCAAAGGTGGAAAACCAAAAAATTGCATAGGGACAATCATTTTCAGACGTTGCAGTAGGTTTCTGCTTATCTTTTATTCATATGTTCATTTTATTAAGTTAATTTGATTTCATTAATTACAATTAAGTGAAAAATTCCTATTGTATATATGAGTTGTAAAGAATTCATTTAATGCCATGTTAATGAAAAATAATGCAAAAGGAAGTAATTAAAGATCATCACATTAAGATTTTTTCATTTATTTGATTATTTAAAGGCCTAATGGACCCACACAAGTCATGGAAATAACTATGAAATCAAGTACGTTAAAATAAAGTACATGTGTGTATAGCTATGAATATTGCATCTTTTTTTGGATTTTATGTGGTTTGTGGGTTTTGTAGGTGAATGTTTTTTTACAGGATATAGGTACCTCGTTGATCAAAGAGTGACACATAAGTGATCAACAAGGACTATTTGTGACACAATAAAATTAATATTGTGACTATCTTTGCAATCATATGCACGCAGTAGCACACTCCATTGCCTCAAGCTCCCTTGTCTGACATTGTTTGTGAGCTTCAAAATTTATCCTGAATATTTATGACACTTTTTACCTCCTTTTTAGTAGTTTTCTAGGGTCATATTAGTCTCAGACAACGTGAAAATTTTCGAGGTCCTCTTTCCTTTATTCTTTGCTTATGGATTCATATTTACTTTCTTATTTTCTTGCATCATATTGTACTAGGAGTTATATATTATAGGTTACATCAGTGACTTTACAATTATGGTTTTACACGGATCTTATTTTTGTTAAATCAACTCCTCCAATGCATATAACACAACTTTCACACTAACCCTCTATTTTCCTTCACTCCTTCCTCCAAACCTTCATGCCCCTGCATTCCCCTCCAACACATTATTCTAACCCTAAATTTCCCTTCATTCCCTCCTCAATTCCCCTATAATACACTCCTCCAACGCATCTTACACACTTCTTTCTAACCGTTCATTTCCATACATTCCCTCCTCCAAAACACCATGCCCCTACATTCTAGTTCTTCTACGCTTCCAAAACCCTATACTTTCTAACCCTCTATTTCCCTTCATTAATTCCTCAAAATCTCCATTCCCTTAGATTCCACCCCTCTAAAGCATCCAACATCGTATTCCCAATTACCATCCATTTCCATGCATTCCCTCTTCTAAACCTCCATGCCCCTACATTCCACTCCTCTAACACATCCAAAAGCCTATTCCCACTAACCCTCCATTTCCCTTAATTCCCTCCTCCAAACCTCCATTCCTCTATATTCCACTCCACCAATACATCCATGACCCTGATAATGCTAACCCTTAATTTCCCTACATTCCTTCCTTCAAACCTCCTTGCCCCTACATTACACTCCTTTGACATATCCAACAACCTATTCTCACTAACCCTTGGTTTCACTTCATTCCCTTTTCCAAACCTCCATGCCCCTACATTCCAATCCTCCAACGCATCCAACACCCTATTCCTACTAACCTTGGTTTCACTTCATTCCCTTTTCCAAACCTTCATGACCCTAGATTCCACTCTCAATTTCCCTACATTCCACTCATCCAACACATCCAACACCCTATTCTCACTAACTCTCCATTTCACTTGATTTCCTCCTCAAAACCTTGATTCCCCTACATTTTAGTCCTCCAATGCATCCAACACCCTATTCCCACTAACTATCGAAACCTCAATGGCCCTATATTCCACTCATCCAACACATCCAATACCATATTCCTACGAATTCTCCATTTCATTTCATTTCCTCTTTGAAACCCTATGTTCCCCCACATTCCACTCCTCCAGCACATCCAACACCCACTTCCTACTAAACCTCTATTTCTGTACATTCCCTCCTCCAAATCTCCATCCCCAACACTCCACTCCTCCAATGCATCCAACACCCTATTACCACCAACCATCCTTTTCCCTTCTTTGCCTCCTCAAAACCTCCATTCCCAATTCCCAACAACGCTCCAACACATCTAATTCCCTATTCATGCTAAACCTCAATTTCCTCCTTAAAACCTCCATGCCCCCACATTTCACTCCTCTAACACCCTATTCTTGCTAACCATTTCCCGTCATTCCCTCCTCCAATCTTCCATGACCCTACATTACCCTTCTCCAAACCTCTATATCCCTTTATCCCCTCCCAGTAACAATTATATCTTCCAACACTCCCTTCCCACCTAATTACCCATCAAATTTCCTCCATTTTATCCTCCAACTAATTCTCCTCTTCTACCCACCCCTCTATTTTACCCTCTAATTTATTTTCCTCTTCTAGTCATCAATAGATTATCTTCTCTAACCCTCCATTTTCATCATCCAACACCTTTATTTCTCTCGTCCAACACATCCATTCCCTTCTTGATGCAAGAGCATAAGTTCTGAAGGCCATAACTTTTTATCAACCATTGAATCAACTTGAAATTGTCTAGGGTGTTAGATATTAATTACTAATATGCCAGGACCAAATTTTCTTGAAAGGTTGTTGCCATTTTTGCATATTTTCAGGGCCATATTCCTTCATCAAGTGGTCTAAAATTGGCTCCAAAGTTTTTTTTGCTTTTTTCTATAATTTAGAGTCAAGGTTGATTTTAAGACCTCCCTATGAAAAATTAGTTTAGAATGGGTGGTGAATCTTGAAAATCAACTTTCAAATCGATGAAGAATTTCTAAAAAACTTTTCGTGGTAAAGGCGATTTGGCAGGGCGCAATTTTCTTAGATGAGGTACAATGATAAGAAATATTGGAGAAATACATGCATAAGTTAATTTAACATATAAATAGTAGGTGAATTCACCCATATAAATGACTTATCAGTGGAAATTTTAGGTGAATTGGGTGGGAGCCAACTATTGAAAATTAGCCTTTTCTAATTTCAAAAATCCCTAATATTCGGGAGTTTACGAAAATTTTCCACTAAAATTTTCCCTATTTAGAGTTTTAATAAATTTTGATATGATTTATAGTATAAGCCAAAATTTGGTGTGAGCCTTCATTTATGAAGGAATATTTTGTAAATAAAGTTTGGAGCCGGTTATCTCTCGAAAGTGCACCCTGTAGAGAGATGGCTACAGGTTTTCTAAGCTTACACAATTGATCTCTCTTTCGTAGATACAATGGAAACACCTTAGGTCTGTGGGTATACATATTTTGAGGTGAGTCTCTTGTATCAAGGCTAGTTCCTTATTGGTGTATCCTAAAATAATTTCTGGGAGTTTGAGAGTAAAAGATAACTGAAAAATAATTAAAACTTAAGGTGATACACCAAATTTGTATGAGGGCTTTGACTGAGTATATGCACAACTGATATGGGAAGAATTTTTGATGCACGAGAAAATAGTTTTCTGTAGAATAATTAAGGGCAAAACACTTGATTGTATTGAGGGAGAATCACAACAGTACTAATAAGTTAACATGCACATTAAAATTAAGGAGAAAAGACTGAATTTGCAGCAAGGTAAGGTGATTGATCAGGGAATTTTCATTCACAAAACTAATATAAACATACACAAGACTGAAAAATAACTTGGAAAGGCAAAAAATACTTCACACTCAAAGGGAAAAACTGGAAAAAATTTCTTCAGTACTCATATATCCAAAAATTCCTCCAAAAGTTTCCCTTGTGCTTTACAAAGGCACACAATATATAGCCAAAAAAAAAATTCACCCTCTTCCTAAAAATAGCCTAAGGCTTGTACTCGCCCATGCATATTATTTTTATCCTTTATTTAATAATAGATAAAGGAAAAAAATAGAGCATGTAATTACAAACAGGCATTATTAGCCTTACTTACATTATAGTCAAACTGAAGTTGATTGTTCTATTTTTAAGAAAAAAAGGGTGAATAATTTGCTAAAAATAAGATTTCTTGCTAGGCAAGTATCTCTCCATGAACATGCAACTCTGTCTTCTTCTCTATTCTATCATGTTGTGAAGGCATGCAAAAATATAACTCCCTGTGAGTGAACAAAATAATTACAATACTTGCATCTGATGTTCATCCAAATATTAATCCTGATTGGAACTACCTTTGTCTCTGATGTTGACACTTATTCTGTTTTCTAGTGATCACATGGAAAAATGCATTCCAATTCATGTACAATCTATCACCATCAGTGGGGGCCACTTGTGGTTGTGAACTCTTGTCTTCATTGGGTTTGGCCACTCTTGTGGACTTAGCATATACTATGGTTTTTAAAAAAATGAGGGACACCTTGTAAAAGCCACCACACCATGCTCGACCACCTTTGATTATTTACCACGACCATGTTATATAGTCTGCCACCTTATAGTTGTTGGCCTTGGCATATTTCAAAATTCACCTTTTCGGTGATCATTTGGTATAATTTGGTCGGCCCCTTTATATTATTTGGAGCATGCACTATGCTTAGACTTTGAAAGTCATCACAAATTATTTTGTTTTATGGACAAGTGGATTGTCCCCTTCTCCACGGTGACTCACCCCTTGGTGACTTGGTAGGTGGATTATGTAACTCGGGTCAGGTTAATTACAACCCTGGTGGTTTACTTTCAATGTTGGTGCCTTGATTTAGGTCGTTGATCTTTGTACCTTTTAACATGTAGCTATTGATTTTATGACCCTTAGTTAGGGTTTATGCCTGGATATTAAAAGTGGTCAATGAAGATTAACCGTGGTTAGTTACTTCGATCACGAAGCTTGATCTTTGGTCCTTGATCTCTGTCCTTTTAATTTGATGTCGTTGATCCCGAACCATGGTTGAGTCAGGTTGAAACTCACCTCTTGAGTTTGCATGGTAAAGAGTGTCTTAGACCCTCAAGCACATTTCATTTGGTTTTTGGTTGTGCGAGTGAAGCCCTGTAAATTTTTTTCCTTGACGCCATTATTCTATTCTTGATTAAATCTCAGCTATACCTGTATTTTTTAGCTCCTCTGCAAAATCTCTCTGTCATTATTAGGTTTTCATGGTCAGCACTTTCTGGTTCTTCAAGCTTTATCTAGTTTTATGGTTTCTGTGTAGCCATGAGAGCTCAACGTTGATATTTATCTGTCGTTTTGAGATTTGGGTGTTTATCTTCTGTGGAGGCGATCATAAGTTTGACTTCCTCGAGTTTTCATGGCGTGCCTTGGTCATTCTCAAGATTTTCCTGTAATCTAACTTTCTGAGTTATCAGAACTCTGTGAGGTTTACTTTCCACCATGGTTGTTTCTTTGAGATCAGCTTTCATCATTCTTTGGTCTTCTATACCATTTGTGCCTCTATGTATTTTGAAAGCTAAGGTTTCTTTAATGGCCACCATTGTTGCTAATCTTGAGCTTGGCTCCGTTCTGTTTGGTCTCTACACATTTTCCTTTTGAAGTGGCCATCATCTCTTGTTATGTGCATCACCATTTGATGAGGGAAGGTAAGTTTTCCTGACCTCTAAGTTTTGTTGTTACTTAGACTTTACCATTTCAACCTCTGAAACTGATACTCATTTTTCATTTCATTTCTTGTGACCTTCGGGACTCAGCCTTGGTTGTTTCGAGTTGGAAACTGTTCTGAGCTGAAGCTTTCTGGGTCTATTGATTTTGTGACCTTACCTTGAGGATTTACTAAATTTTTACTTAGAACAGGTAAGTTTCAACTAGGTACTCATATTTTCCTCTGAAAACGCATGAATTTGGTACTTAGCTTGTTGTAAAATTTTTGGTTTCAATTCATACTCCTCGAATTCATGTTCTTCCTTTTCTGAATGCCATTCTGAGTTGTATATGGTATTTTAGAACTATAGATCTATATATTTTAAAATATGGATATTCGGACTTCTCTTTTGAGCTTTACTATATGGATGTATTGCATATGAATAGCCTATTTTGTTTGTGTCTCTGTTAGAAACCTATGCATTAGTCTTCTTAGATCTAAATCTTCGTCATTTTTTCATTTGATTTTTGAGACACTGATAATAAGCTCCTCGTTGTACAACATCCTCTGTGATTTCTTGCTACCATTAATGGGTCTCCATCCATTGCTAGGATTTGTGCTTCCATGTCATGGGTACTCACAAATCTCTATTTTTCCTGTATCTTCATGCCTTTGAGATTGATTTGAGAGCCAGTTGTGTGCAATATTTACTTTGTATCTTCCTTCGTTTTATTGTGGTGGAAATAAAGTAATTTCTTCATTCTAGATACTTATACTTCAGCCTCTTCTCTGTATGAGTTATTTGTGCTTTAACTTCGGGACAACTGTTATCTCATTTGCATTTGAGAATATTGTACAAATGATGGTTATGATTTTCTGCAAATATAGGTTTTGTATATTACTTTAGGTTTGTTCTGAAATATTTGGCTCAATTTTGTATTCTGGAGAATCCATTTTTTACAATTCATTGTTTCAGGATCAACATGATTCTTTGAAATTCTATAGCACCCTTTTGAGAATACTTGCTTTAATCCTTTTCAAACTGAGATCACTTAAACATTGAAATTCTCCACGAGATGAATGTTTGAATGTAATTATTTTCTGAAAATATTATCTATTGACTGCTTGACTGTAACAAAGTTCTTGACTATCTGAAAATAATGTAACTCATATTCCTGGAAACAGTGTTATAGGATGGCTCCCTATTGTAAAATTATGAACTTGAATTTGATTCCTCACTGTTTCCTGAACCTCAGCATTGGACATATTATTTCTAGAAACTCTGTTTACAAACTCTTACATGTTGAACAATTCAAGTTTTGTCGAAAAATGTAATTCCATTTTTTATTGTGCTTCAATACTGTACTTGAGCTTCATTACAGCTTTATATGTATGCTGGGAAATTTGAAATGTTTATTTGTTATGGCGAAGCCCTAGCAAAGTTTTTCTAGAATCATAACTTTATTCCTTGTTTATGTTGTAGTAGTTTGTATTTTTGATTCAGAATATGGAACATAATACTTCATGTTTGAAGTTGGATAAAAATGAGACATCATAACTATTTATCTTGATCATGAAATGCTTTACTGCTTTTTTTTATCACTTACTTGATTTTAAAATAATTCCTTTAAGCATGTAATAGTTAAAAACAACATGATGGAAAGTTGTAAATGTCCATTTTTCATGGCGAAGCCCTATCAAAATTTTTCCAGAGACTTATTTTGTTCTGTTTCAGCAGTAACCCTTTCTTTCTTAACCAAACATCAGCTTTCAAATTATGTTTCTTCCTTCTGTTGTAAACTAAAACACGTGCTTTTATTGCTAGTCTCTCTTCTACACTGTGACTTCTTCCATTTCAGAACAGTTACTGAAAATTTTAGTTGCATCCTTCATTTTATTTCATGCACTTATGACTTGTCTATTTTTCCTGACTACAACATGTACTTGCACACTTAGGAAAATAGTTAGAAAATAATTAGGCTTTTTGGCCTCTCTTATATCCATGTTTTCTTCTTTTCTCTTCTCTTTCTTCATTCCTTCTGAGTGAATAAAACATGTATGTAGTTTGTTCTTCAAGTGGAATACATCTCCTAATAGGAAAAATATTCATATGAATGAAGTAGGACAGTGTAGGAATATGAATTGATCCCTGAGCTCATAGCTGATAGTTTATTCTTTTATTCTTTTCAGGTACAATGGCTTCTACAATGGACATGAAGAAGAAGATGGAAACAGAGATGTTGTCAATCAAATAAAGAAAACCCCAAGGCAATGATAGGTTCACTCACACTCCTTTGATTTCTCTTTCATGCACGTGTACCTTTTATTTAAGTAGTTGTACTTTACTTTCCAGTTACATCCCACGGCTTATGTGGAAAACATTTGAAAATTCCTTATGAATAAAACATTGATTTTCGTAAATGAATTGTATATTTCTTTCTACATTCTAGCTTCTCTGTATGGATTATATAATGAACTAAACAACTCAGTAAAATAATTGAATGTCTTAATCATGAAGGAAAGAACATTGATGAGAAATTGTAACATTCAGTAATGACCCCTGATTTTCTAATATTTGTATTTTTGTTTGTTGCTTCAAGACTCAACACTTCACCTACTCTATAATTTGTCATCTTCGTAAAGACAACACAACTATCCTTCGGGGCTTTGTGTTCTTTTGCTGAAGATGGCATGAAATTGCAGTCTATGTGATCTGTTTTGTTTTGTGACATCACACATAACTGCAGATTTCATTTAACCTTGTAACTAATTCAGTAGTAACAAATAACATAAAAAATTCCTTATCTTAGGTAATACTTCACCCAAGACTTTTCATCGTAACGAAGAAGTTTCAAGTTGCCCATTTTTGCACAAGTGCAAAAATTGTCAACAAGGCCCATTCGAGCTGTTTTACTAGTAGCTAATTATTGGCGTTTTAGGGTTTTTTAGAGATAATGTGAAATAAAAGGAAGATTGTGATGATGTAAAAGATCGGTGTGGATTCCAAAATGAGAAGAATACTATTTTGAAGATTTTATTTTTTTTGCAAATAGTTTGTGTGTGTTTTTGAGGTGTGTTTTTTGCAACTGTTGGATCGACATCACTTCTCCAACCCATGTTTTCCCTCCTCTAATGCCTCCATTTCCATATTCCATCTAGCCTTTTATCTCCATATATTTCATTACCCTATATTCCCTTCTCCATACTTTCATTCCATCCTCCAACCTTCAATTTATCTCATCAAAAGCGTTCATTCCATTCTTTCAATACCTTATTTAACTCATTATTCTTCATTCCCTTCTCCAAATCATTACTCTCCATTCCCAGAATAAGAAGAATATTATTTTTAAGCTTCTAGTTTTTTTGCAAACAATTTGTGTGTGTTTTGGAGGTAGTTCAACCTCTTATAGCTGGATCCACATAACTTCTCCAACCCCCAATTTCCCTCTAATGCTTTGATTTCCATATTCCATCTAGCCTTTTAATTCCCTTCTCCATACTTTCATTCCATCATCTGACCTTCCATTTCCCTCTTCAAAAGCCTTCATTTCCTTCTTTCATGACCTTCTCCAAATCATTACTCTCCATTCCCTTCTCAAACCCTCCATTTTCTACCTCCAAGCCTCCATTTCCACCTCTAACATCTCCATTTCCTTATTATAACTGTCCAAAGCCAAACCCTCTATTTCCTACCTATAATGCCTATATTTCCCTATTCATCCAACCTTTTATTTCCTTCATAATTCCCTCCTCTAACCCTCCCTCTCATCCTTCAAACCTTTCATTCATTATTCCACCCCTTCATTCACCTATTTCCTGAAGCCATTCCCTTATCACCTTCAAGCCTCCATTTCCACCTCAAACCCCTCCATTTCCTACCTATAATTCCTCTATTTTCTATTCCACCCAAAATTTATTTCCCTTGATTCCATCCTCTCGTCCTTTAAACCTTCCATTCCGTCTTCTCACCCCATTATTTCCCTATTCCACCAATCCTTGATTTCCCTTCATTCTCTCCTCTCATCCTTCAAAATTTTCATTCCCTCTTCCAAACCATCCATTTCCTTCTTATAACCCTACAAATCCAATCCCTTCCATTTCCTACATATAATGCCTATATTTCCATATCCCACCAACCTTTGATTTCCCTTCATTCCTTCCTCTAACCCTCCATTTTGTCCTTCAAACCTTCCATTTCCACCTCAAACCCCTTAATTTATTTATTATAACCATATAAAGCCTCTATTTAAATCCCTTTGTTCCCTTATTTTCTCCAAACCTCTCCCCTATTACCTTCCATTCCTTCCTCAAAACACCTATTTCTTCTAACCTAATTGCCTATTATAACCCTTAGTTTCACTCACTTCCCTCCTCTGACATATTATTCCAAACCACTCCCATATTACCTTCCATTCCTTAAAACAACTATTTTTTTACTTTATTGCCTATTCTCACCCTCAGTTTCACTCCCTTCCCTCCTCCGACATATTATCCTCCATTTCCCACTCCCCTATTTCTTCTAACCCATTTTGCCTCTTCCAACCCTCAATTTCCCTTCCTTCACTCGTCCAACATATTAACCTCAATTTCATCCTTCAAACCTTCCATTTCCACCTCCATTCCCCTATTATAACACTCAATTCCCATCTCCAACCTTCCATTTCCACCTCAAACACCTCCATCTATTTCTTATAATCCTCCAAAGCCTCTTTTTAATCCACCTTCATTCCCTTATTTCCTCCAAACCACTCCCCTATTACCTTCCATTCCTTTCTCAAAACCCTTATTTATTCTAACTCAATTTCCTCTTCTAACACTCAATTACGCTCCCTTCCCTCCTCCAACATATTATCCCCCATTTCCCACTCCCATATTTCTTCTAACCCATTTTGCCTCTTCCAACCCTCAATTTTTGTTCCTTCCCTCGTCCAACATATTAACCTCAATATCATCGTTCAAACCTTCAATTTCCACCTCCATTTCCCTCTTCTAACACTCAATTCCCATCTCCATCCTTCCATTTCCAAAGCCAAACCCTTCCATTTCCTACCTACATTTTCGTATCCCACCAACCCTCCATTTCATCCTTTAAACCTTCCATTTCTACCTTAAACCCATCCATTTATGTCTTATAACCCTACAAAGCCTCTATTTGATCCCCCTCCATTCCCCTATTCCCTCCAATAATTTCCCACCTTCATCCTCCCATTTTCCTCATCTAACCCTCAATTTCCATCCCTTTCATCTTCCAACATATTACCCCCAATTAGCTACATTCCCTCCTCCAACCCATTCCCATCTATGGCCCCTTAAATCCCTTATTTCCTTTGATATTTCCCTCCTTCAGCCTCCCATTTCCCTTCTTGTAACCCTAAATTTCTCCCCATTCCCTCCTTTAGCACATTATCATCCATTTTTTCTATTATATCCATTTCCTCCTTTAATTCATTCCAATAACCCCTTTAATCCGTTATTTCCTCTAACTGTTTCTATCTTCAACCTTCAATTTCTTTTATTTTAACCCAAAATTTCCTTCCACCCTCATCCATTTCCTTCCCTCTCCAACCCATTCCCATTTTCTTACCCTCAATTCCTATCTTTGACCCCTAAAATCCCTTAATTACTTTTACAATTCCCCTCCTTCATCCTCCCATTTCCCTTCTTTTAACCCTGAATTTCTCTCCCTTCCCTCCTCTAACACATTACCCTCCATTTCATCTATACTATCCATTCCCACCTCTAAGTCATTCTCATATACCCTTTAATCCCCTATTTACTCCAACCATTTTCCTCTTTCAACCTTCCCTCCACTCAAACCCATTCCCACATTCTTAGCCTTAATTCCCATCTTTGGCCCCTAAAATCACTTATTTCCTTTAACAATTACCCTCCTTCAGCCTCCCATTTCCCTTGTTTCAACCCCAAATTTCTATCCATCTCCCTGTTATCTCTCGAAATTGCACCCTATAGAGAGATGGTTGCAAGTGTTCTAAGATTTCTCTAGATCTCTCTCTTTTGTATATACAATGGAAACACCTCAGGTCTATGGGTATACCTATTATTGAGGTGAGTCTTCGATATTAAGGTCGGTTCCTTCTTGATGTATCCTAAACTAATTTTTTTGGGTTTTGAGGGTAATAAGATGACTGTAAATGAATTGAGAACTGGGGTGATACACCAAAATTTGTCGAGGGGATTTGACTGAGTACATGCAAAAATATCTAAGAATGAATTTTGTATGAACAAATCAATAGTTTTCAGCATAATATTAAGGTAGACACTTGATGTATTAAGGGAAAATTCACAACAATACTATTAAGATACACATGCACACTAATATTATGCAGAAAATACTAAATTTGTAATAGGGTAAGATGATTAACAAGGGAATTTGACATTCACAAGGATTAATAAGACATACACAAGACTGTAAATTTTGGAAAGAAAAAATATAATTCTCATTCAAAGGGTAATAACTAGAAAAAATCTACTTCAGCACTCCTATCTCTAAAAAGTCCTCCTCTGTGCCTTGCCAATGCACACAATATATAGAAAAATTATTCATCCCACCCTTCCTAAAAATAGACTAAAATTTTTTACTCGCCCATGCATCCTATTTTTATCCTTTTTCCTGAATAAATAAAGGAATAAAAATAAGCATGCTAATACAATGAGGCATTAATAGCCTTGATTACAAAATATAACTCAGTCAAACTACAGTTGACCGTTTTATTTTTAATAAAGTTGGGTGAATAATTAGCTAATAATAAACCTTACTTGTTGTGAAAGTCTTCTCCAAAGCATGCAATCTTTTCCTTCAAGTGCTTGATGTGACATCTACTATTTTGATCCACTTCCCCCCCTTGGATGCACATGCAAAAAAAATTCCCTCTATGAAAAAAATAATTTCTTTATTTACAATAATTTGCAAAAACAATCTACCCATGTATTTATCCTCTGTGGGGACAACCTTTCGTGTTTAACATTTTTGCACTTGTGCGAAAATGGGCAACTCAAAAATTTGTTACAATGGATAGCATTGGTGAAGTAGACCTAAGCTAGGGGATATTCTTTCAGTATAATGTTGTTTCTGTTGAATTAATTAATGATTACATGAAATCTGCAACTATGTGTGCTGTTATAAAATGTAACAGATCACATAGTCTACAATTTAATTACTATCTTCAGCAAAAGAACAAAAATCCCCAAAGGACAGATGTGTTATCTTGAAGAAGACACTGAATTGCAGAATAGATGAAGTGTTAAGTTTTGGAACAACAATCCTAATTGCAGGTTGCAACACTCAGAGTTCATTACTAAACTTAGAGGTATCTTTAAGGTTCTTTCCTTCATGATTAAAACATTCAATTATATTATTGAGTTGTTTAAATTAATTATATAATCCATTTAGAAAGATGAAATGCAGAAAGAAATACACAACTCAGTTTCATAATTCAATGTTTTATTCATAAGGAATTTCAAATTTTCCCACATAAGCCGTGGGATGTAACTTAAGATGAAATTACAACTATTGAAGTAAAAGGTACATATGCATGAAAAATAAAATAGAGGAGTATGAATGAACTTATCATTTCCTTGAAGTTTCTTTTGTTTTGGTTGATGCATCTCCAACTCTAGCTTTGTTCCATCTTCGCTACTTAAGGCATTGTACCTGAAAATAGAAAAGGGAAAACTGTCATTTTATGAGCTCAGGGTTAATCCATATTCCTATACTATCCAAATTCATGCAGGTGGATATCTTAACATCAGGAGGTATAAATTACATGAACATAAAAGGTACAATTGACAAAATTACTTTTCTTTAACAACATGCATAATCTATTCACTCAGAAATAAGGAGAGAGAAGAAAAGAAAAATATGGAACATAAGAGAGGCCAAAAATCCTAAATATTTTCTAACTATTTTCTTAAGTGTGGAGGTACAAGTTGCAATAAAGAAAAAAATAAAATCATGTCTTACAGTTCTCACTGTTAGATAAAGATTACATAAAAACAGTTCAATGACTTCCATCCTATGGTACATCAAGTTGGAACAAATCATAAGTACATAATGGAATGAAAGAAGAATGTAACTCAGAGTTCAGTAGCTATTTTAAAAATAGGAGTTACAGTGCAAATTAGAGGATAAACTTGCATGCTTACTTCCATTCAAAGATAAAAGTACATGTTTCAAAGTTTCAAATAGGTGAAGCAGAAGAATAAAAATATAAAGGATGAAGTTAACTGGAAAGATAAGATTACAACTGAAACAAAATTTAAAAAGGAAATATGAGAAAAATTTGACATTTACACAATGCATGTAAAGCTGTAACAGAATGTAAAATGGACATTTATGACTTTTCGAGCATGCATGTAAAGCTGTAATGAAGCTCAAATATAGTATTTAAGTAGAAAAAGAAAGATAAAAGGAACTTTATCAGTACAATTTCTGTATCTAAATAAGTAGTGTTTCAGACTGTCAAGGATAAGCAAAGTGAAATATTCATTCTTCATCTATCCTCGAATAGAGAACCCCATATCAAGCTACAGGATAATGGAGTTCGAAAGGCAAAAGAAGCCAAGCATCCACAACCATCTGACATAGAAATCTCTAATAGTTCAAAAGACAAGAAATGCATAAGCATGAATGATTAGAAGACCAAAATGAGAAAATCGAGCTTCTCTCAAAAGCACCATAACAGACCTCCAATGTATAACATGAAGAAAATGGAGATAGTTTTACATATTTTCCACAGTTTCAGAGCTTCAAAACCCACATGGCCCTAGAGGATAAAACAAAGAAATCAAAGAGAAGACCAGGTGGAGAAACTATCAAAAGGCAGATACAAAAAAATGAGAGCAGACCCACATATTGAAATACAGAGCCATGACGAGTCAAGTCACTCAAATTTTACCATCACGACACCTGAAAAGGGTAGTTTTTGAGCTGGAAATGGCATCATGTTATAGGCATAAGTCACAAAGACCAGGATCAAGGAAATATAATACTGGTCATTTGAAAGAAATAAACAAAGCATTCAATCAGAATACAGATCAAATATCCTAGAAAATATGGAGATTGATGGCACAAGAATGGAGTTCATAGTGAAGAGGAAACTAACAAAGAAAGGATGAAACTAAAACATGAATACCCAAATCAAAAAATGTTCAGATCTTGAGTTAAAGGAAAATCATCAATAAAAATCTAGCTCGATCCACTGTAAAGGCGTATAATAATCAAATATTTATCTTGAAAAGTGAAGTCACAAAATTCCAAGCTCGACAAAGAACCATTTTGCAGAAGGAATGAGCTCAAATTTTTGAACCATGGAGACTAGCTCACAAAGCTCGATAAATGTAAAAAATCAACTTAAATGGCCATTATTTTACGATGAAAGCCTCATTGAGCTCAAAAAGAAGACAACTGGTTAAAAACCAAACACTTTTCTTTAAAAATGTGAAATTCAGGGAAGCATTTATGTAGAGGGGCCAGGATTCAAAAGTACCCACAATGGAAAAGTACAGTGATTCAAAAGATCACAAGAAAACCTCACTAATTCAAGATCGAAGCACAGGAAAATGGTGGTCTGCAACAATTTCATGGTTTCAGCGGCAGAATGATGTCAAATCCACATCTAAAATTTTGCAAATTTTCCTCCACAGGAGCCTCACAAGCTAGAAAGATGCACATATCAATTCAAAAGGCCATTCTTCCAAAGTTAAGAGCTTCAACAATCATCAATGGCATCAATAAATTTTTTCCAGAGCTTTGCTTCAAAATAGAACCAGTGGAAAATGAAGTCGAGTTAATTTTTTCATTTTTACATATCAAAAACATAACCGTAGTCACTGACCACATTAATTTTAGAGTTAAAAACCGTAACCACAGGTCATGAATCGATGCCAAAGCTCAAATGAGTACAATATCTAATGACGTAAAAGCTAACTCACACTCAACTGTGGTCTGAGGCAAGTACTAATGTGGTAGTATCAAAGAAAACCCTAATTAGGGTTGAGTTAAAAGGAGAGCCACTGACATGCCAAGGGGTGAGTCACCGTGGAGAGGGGGGTCAGCCCCACGTTTGAATAAAATTATAATTGCATTGACTTTCAAAAGTCTAAACTATAGCCCAAATCCCAAATGATGTAAGTGCCCTTATATTATTTCAAAATCATGGTTGTAATGATCACTGAAAAGGGTAAAGTCCACCTTAGTCATCGTGTGTTATTCAAATTTACAAAATCTGACCAATATACAAGGCATGTGATAATCAAAGGGTGGCAGAGAATATAGTATGGCATGTATATTAATGAAAGGTGGTAGATCTTATAATTTGCTAAGTCCACAAGAGTGGCCAAACCCAACGAACACAAGAGCTCACAACCAAGGTGGTCCCCACTATTGAAAGAGTTGGAGATGATTTATAGTATATCACCCATGTGACCACTAGAAGCCAAAGGAATTTCAACATCAGAGCCTAAGCTTGGAGGTGGTCCCCATAGTGAGATAAAATTTTTGCTAAGTATTGGAGATCAAAAAATATTCATTTTCTTGCACAGGAGTGTTTTTCATGCCTTCACAAGAGGACAAAACAAACAAGAAGACAAATTTTCATGCTCAAGGAAGGAGACTTGCCCAACAAGCAATATTTATTATTAGCAAATTATTCACCCATTCTTTTCTTAAAAATAGAACAGTCAACTTAAGTTTGATTGAGATGTAACCAAAGGCTATTAATTCCTCTTTGTAGTAGTTTTTTATTTTATTCCTTTATTTATTATTAAATAAAGGATAAAAATAGGATGCATGGGAGAGTATAACCTTAGTCTATTTTTAGGAAGGGTGGGTTGATCAAATTTTCTATATATTGTGTTCTTTGGCAAAGCACAAGGGAGGAATTTTTAGATACATGAGTGTTGAAGCAACTTTCTTTCAGTTTTTCCCTTTGAATGTGAAGTATTTTCTGCCTTTCCGATTATTTGCAGTCTTGTGTATGTTTAAGATTAATCTTGTGAATGTTGAATTCCCTGATTAATCATATTACCCTATTAAAAAATCAGTAATCTCTACATGATATTAAAGTATATGTATAACTTAGCAGTATTGTTGTGATTCTATCCCTCAATACATCAAAGTGTTTACCCTTAATTATCTTTAGAAATATATTGTCATGTGCATCAGAAGTTCATTCCATATCAATTGTGCATGTACTCAGTCAAAGACCTCATACAAGTTTGGTGTATCACCTTAGTTTTAATTTATTTTTTACACTTATCTTTTACCCTTAAACCCCAGAAATTAATTTAGGATACATTAATAAGGAACCAACCTTGATACCAGAGACTCACCTCAAAATAGGTATACCCACAGACCTGAGGTGTTTCCATTGTATCTACGAAAGAGAGAGATAAAATTTGCAAGCTTAGAACACCTGCAACCATCTCTCTATAGGGTGCACTTTCGAGAGATAACAGTGCTAAAATAGATTTTGCCACTTTTGCCCTCAGAATGAGAAGTATATTCTGCCTTTCCAATTATTTGTAGTCTTGTGTATGTTTTATTAATCCCTATGAATGTTGAATTCCCTTATTAATCATCTTACCCTATTACAAATTCAATAATTTATACATGATATTAATGTCCATGTGTAACTTAACAGTATTGTTATGATACTTTCCCTCAATACATCAAAGTGTTTGCCCTAATATTCTATAGAAAATTGTTGGCTTGTGCATCAAGAATTCATTCTCATATCAATTTCCCATGTGCTTAGTCAAAGACCTCATACAAGTTTGGTATATCACCCCAATTTTGAATCCATTTAAAATCATCTTTCACCCTCAAACCCCAGAAAATTAGTTTAGGATACATCAATAAGGAACCGGCCTTGATTCCAGAGACTCACCTCAAAATAGGTATACCCATAAACCTGATATGTTTCCATTGTATATACGAAAGAGAGAGATCAATATTGTATGCTTAGAAAAACTGCAGCCATCTCTCTATAGGGTGCACTTTCGAGAGATAACATTTGGTTCTGATGTTGACATCTATTATGTTCTCTTGTGATCACATGTAAAATTGAACCTTGTGCACATAATTCTATTGTATTTTTTTTAATCTTCACAATGTGGGGACCACTTGTGATGTGCAAAATTTGTCTTCACTCTAGTTTTTACCTCCTTTTGGAGAAGTTAAGAATGTTTTGTAAAGTATAAGGTAAAGTGGATGTGGTTTGATTTGGTTGGAATACACTTTTATCAAAAATTACATTCTTGTAAAAAAGGCCCCTCTTGATTTGATCATTTCTATACTATATTACCGATCCCTTTTGGATTATCATTACAAATAACATAGTGTCGTCATCATTTTTTGAGATGTTTATGTGGCATCATAGTTTAGACCTTAGAATGTCAAAGCAAAAAATAATTATCAAATCATTGGGGTTGGCCCCCTCCTACGATGATTCAACCCTTTTCTTTTGTCGGTGGCTGAGATTAACCCTGGTGGAATTAGGGTTTGACCATCTTATGTCACGTGTGCTATTTGTGACATGTGGTTGAGTTTCGACGAACCTCTGGTAAGCTTGTGGTTGGAATTGGAGTTGGTGATTTTGCTTTGGACCATCAATCTTGGTACTGTTGCATCTTGGCCATTTGATCTGTACTTTTGCCTCTGCTAAAGTTAGGGTTTTCCTGTGGTTTAAGATTGGATTTTTTATGGAAATTGGTGAATGAATGATGGCCATTTGATCTATACTTTTGGATCTCCACCATCGATGTTGATCTATGGAATTAACAGTGTGGATTGTTTGATTTTACTTGATATGATCCTAGCTGCTGATGATAATTCCTGATGAGTTAACCCGGTTATAATATCCTCGAGCTTATCACTTGTCATTGTAATTTTATTTCTCTGACTGGAGAAGCCCTGGTAAAATTCTTCCAGGAAGCCATTGTTGATCCCTTAAGCTCGACTCTTCTGTGGATTGGTCTTTATAAATATCTCATGCATCTCTATTTCATTATGTTTTTCTCTATTAGAGATTCTAAGTGATTTTGTTGTGAGTGTTCATCGCCATTGTAGTATCCTTCGAGCTCATTTATTTGTGAAGAAGAACTCTGAAAATCATTCTAATGAGGTTCATGTGCTTGGATTCGCTCATTGTCGACGTTTGAGTTCTCTGTGATCTCTCTGAAGTAGCCACATTTGAACTTCTTTCAAGCTCTCTGCTTCATCTTTATGTACACGATATTTGGCTATTAGGAGGCACCACACATGCATCTTGTCATTCTATGAAGCTCTGTATCATCTTAAACTATAAAATGGTGAGTTATTGATGTTCGAGCACTGTAATGTTTCGTTTTTCATTCTTGGCCTCTATATGCACTGATACTTCCATTAATACCTGTATTTTCCTTGTGATTTCACTAATGGTGATCAATCCTAGATTTGGAAAACTCATTTTTTCACTCATTACCCTCTGTAACTTGTGGGTTTTGTAAACTTGAACTCCCTGGTAAGTCGTCGAGTCTTGCCTTGAAATATTTTGTAGAAAATTGTAATGATTTGATTGGCCGTGACATATGAGGAAATTGTTAGAGTTAAAATGTATCCACAATTTAGGTTTTACTTATCTCGATTATTTTGCCACTGTTTGGCCCTTTTCAATTCTGCACACCTGAATTTAACTTCATTAGCCCACCATTTTGAAAAGGTGTTCTATTTGAATTTATGGTTTAAGTTGATGATAGCTCCATTTTGTTATTGTTCACACGACTTGGGTATTTTTTATTTCTTCTGAAAATGTGCTTTATTTGAGATGGACACTGAAGCTTTACTTTGAAATTTTAAGCTCATTACAAGCTGAATTCAGATCTATCATCTTTATTTCTGTTGGGTTTGATTTTCATGTAATCTACTTTGTCTCCTTTTTCGTGTTTGCCATGTTCTTTTCCATAAGGGTTTGGTTTTTGTACTGAAATTCTTACCACTGAAAAGTATCTAGAGGAACTTTCTTAATCATTGCTGACCTATCATAAGGAAAGTTCATGGTTTTTCTTATATAGTCGCCACTGTTTATGATATTGGCTCTCTAAAACTATAGATCCATATCCATATTTTTAGATGTCCTTCTACTCTGAAATTTTTATCATTCCTACCTTTTGATGATATAGAGACATACTCTTATTTCTTGGGTAAATACTCATCTCTTTCTATGGGTTTTTAGACTCTCACCATTTCAGAGCTTTGGGTGCTTTCTAGAGAGTTGTGATTTGATTAGAAAATGACTTCTGGGATGATATATATTTTTGTATCCGTTAATTAATCTTCTTCATTTTTTCATTCTGGTTGTTTACTCCATTGGAAAGTTGATTTATGCCTTCCATTGCTTGACACTGAATTTATTGAAGCTCTCGAAGCTAGGGTTGGTATCTCTATTTCGGATCATTCGTATATTCGTCGTAATGATGAGTTGGATTCTAGGTAACCCTTGAAACGACTGTAATTATCTTGTTACAATATGAGTATTGCATGAATATCACACTTTTTGAGTCTTGTTGTTACTTATTTTCTCCCATTTTGAATTGAGGTCTATAGATTTTGTTAACTGTTGTACTTTTACCTCTGGTTCTTGTTGACAATTTTTTCACTTGTGCAAAAATGGGCAACTCGAAAACGTCATTACGATGGATAGAATTGGTGAAGTATACCTAAGCTAGGGGATTTTATTTCAAATATATTGTTACTGTTGAATTAATTAACAATTATTTGAAATCTGCAGCTATGTTTGCTGTTATAAAACATAACAGATCACATAGCCTACAATTTCATGTTATCTTTAGCAAAAGAACACAAGGCCCCAAAGGACAGTTGTGTTGTCTTGATGAAGACATCCAATTTAAGAATAGATGAAATGTTAAGTTTTGGAACAACATACATAAATGTAGATTACAAAAATCAAATTTCATTACTAGATATTACAGGTTTTCTTTAATGTTCTTTCCTTCGTGATTAAGACATTAAATTATATTACTGAGTTGTTTAGTTCATCATACAATTCATACATAAAGATGAAATGTAGAAAGAAATACAAAACTCATTTTCAGAATTCAATATTTTTTTCATAAGGAATTTCAAGTGTGCCCACACAAGCCGTTGGATGTAGATGAAAATTAAAGTACATCTACTAAAATAAGAGGTACACATGCATGAAAGAGAAAATAAAGGAGTATGAGTGAACCCATCATTGCATTGGGTCTTCTCCTTTGGTTGATGCATCTTCACCTTCAACTTAATCGTCACCACTGGAAGCACTATGCCTGTAAAAGAAGAAAAGAACAAAATCATTAGTTAAGAGCTCAGGGTTAATCCATATTCCTACATTGTCCTAATTCGTGCATATGAATCTCTTACAGCAGGAGATATAAATTACTTGGAGATCATACTACATACATGATTTACTCACTCAGAAAGAAGGAGGGAGAAAAGAAATGAAAAAAAAACCCATGGACATAAGAGAGGCCAAAAAGCCTATTTTTTTTCTAACTTTTTTTCTTAAGTGTGTAGGTACAGGTTGCAGCCAAAAATAAATAAATAAAGTATTTCAACAAATATTACAGAGTTAAATGAAGTCTATCCTATGGCATAAAAAATTTAAGTCATTAAGTACATGCTGGAATGAAGGAAGAATACAACTCAAGTTTCAGTAACTGTCATACAAATAGAAGAAGTTACAGTGCAAAAGAGAGACTAAAAAATAGAAGTACGTGTTTTAGATTCCAACTAAAGAAGAAGAATTAGATTTCAATAAGATGAAGTTAACTGGAAAGAAAGGATTATAGCGGAAATAGAATGAGAAAGAGGATTCTAGGAAAATTTTGACAGGGCTTGGCCATGTACAATGGACATTTACATCTTTCCATCATGTTGTTTTTAACTAATACATGCTTTAAAATATTTATGTAAATCAAGTAAGT
Source organism: Taxus chinensis (assembly GCA_019776745.2). Lineage (NCBI taxonomy): Eukaryota > Viridiplantae > Streptophyta > Pinopsida > Cupressales > Taxaceae > Taxus > Taxus chinensis. The sequence continues at coordinate 259,706,507 of CM034147.1, read as the reverse complement.
GATACAAAAAAGTAGAAAAACATGCCATGATCAAGATAACAGTTATTATGTTTCAATTTCCAACAACAAATCAGCTTCAACAAAAAAGTGTTACATTATGTATTCTGAATCAGAAAATACAACTACTATAGCTTAAAAAGGAAGGAAGAGAGAATTCTGGAAAAATTTTGCCAGGGCTTTGCCATGGAAAATCAACATTTCAAATTTTCTAGCATGCCATAAATACTACTATCAAAGAAATAAAGCATCTAAATAAAAGAAACAAGATTACAATATTTCAACAAAGCATCTGAATCAAGGCTTATGCCTGAGAATGGTATTACATGGATGATTAACTACTTATAATTTCCAGAAAAACCACATAAAAGGTACAAAGACCTCTTAAAATCAAGAACATATTGCAGAATCAAATGAAGTAAAGTAATTTTTGGTACCCATGGCAAGGGGAAGATACCCAAATCTGGGTATTTACTATCTCAAACTTTAAATTGAAAAGTATAGATCAGGGTAAGGAAAACAATTTTTCACTGGTAAAATTAAAGCAGAGAAAACCCTCAAGTAATCATCAACTTCAGAATCAAAGAGTACAAATGTAACTACAGGTTACAAGAGATCAATCCAAAAGGTGAACTAAAGAGAGAAAATGCATGGTATGCTAAAAGATACAGAAATGCTACAATACTAATAGAGAACATCCAAGAAGGGTTTCAAGTACATATTATTGACATTTTTGAAGCAAAATAACAAATTCAAACATAACCTCGAGCAAGGTGTCAGAGCATAAGAGTTTGAGAAAGGTGAGACTTCAGAGTTCTTCAAAAGCATCAAAGTATTCAAAACTTAGGATGAAACAGAAATCAACTAAAGAACAAAATAGTTTAGAGTTTGAATCAAGAACAGAAAAGTTACTAGAAACTTTTATGAAAAAATCATAAGTACAAACATTAAAATACAAGATATCTACATAATGATGGAATAAGGTTTCAGTAGAAATATGCAAAATTTGCAGACCCAATATAAGCAGAGAAAGGCTTCAATACCCAATTCTTGCCCCAAGTCAGATAATGATGTCAACATAAAAAGGAAGATAGCTCCCAGTTGGTGCAATGATAATATTTTACATAAAGGATAAACCCAAACCCATTCCATAGAAATGAAGAAATTCCCAGTTAAAATGCGCTTCAAATTTATAAACAGACCCGATATTGGATGAAGTTTTACTTCTATGGCAACAACCTTTTCAAATCAAAGTAAGAAGAAATTTCAGAGGTAAAGTCAAACACAGGTACATGCCCTCAACGAACTTCAGAAAAATCATGACATTCATTATACAATATGAAGTTTTGGTGTAATACATTATCAGAAAGCAAACCCACTTCGTATAATAAAAATGGAACAATAGTTAACTCTAAGATACCATGAAATCAAGGAAATCAGAGATTTACCTTAAAAGTAGGGTTACATGAACTCAAGAAATCCTTCATCAGGCCACCAAGTAACAAAAAATGGAATAGTACATCAAAATCCACTACCAAAACATCCATTGAAGCAGTAAAATATCGAGCAAAGGAAAAAACCAGAGCTCGTAGAAGCCCAAAGAAAATATTCATGGTGGCAATAGATTTTTCAGAACTCAAGGCAAAGCAAAGAACATTAAAACAAAGTGTTCACATTCGAAGAAACTCATAGAGGTCAAAGGATAATATAGTTTCGAGCTTGAAGTCTATAAAATGATGACAAACATCCACAATCATCCCACTCAAAAAACTCGTAAAGGAGCTACAGATTCTCGAAGACTTAGAAGGCTGAAAGATGTAGAAGAACTGAACTCAGAAACTACAACAATGGCTTCCCAGAGAATTTTTTCCAGGGCTTCGCCCATAGACTGAAATAGATGAGAATGGAGTGATCATCGAGGTTGAATTACTTTTACCACTGAGCTCGAGAGTTGGGTTAATTTCAAACTCAATCACAGTTAAAGATCAACGGCCACAAATCAAAAGGACAAAAGATCAACACTCAAGGATCGATCTCCAATATCAAAGCAAACCATCATGGTCAGTTTCCACCAACCACCTTAATTGCTAGGTTAGAAACCCTAACCACAGGTCAAGAATCAACAAAACCTAATCAAACAGTACAGAGATCAATGACCCGAGATCGATATCATTTTCCAAAGAAAACTTGACCCAGCTTAGTTCCACCGACAGTTCAAATGGAAGGGGTGAGTCACCGTGGAGAGGGAGCCAGCCCCATGATTAAAAAAAAATCATTACATCTACTTTCAAAATTGTAAACCATAGACTATGTCCTCATGGTCTAAGAGAGCCAATCACTATACATGACAACAATAATCACCAAAAAGGTAAAGTTAAACCTTATCCTCTTTAAAATGCAAAAGCCCACAAAAATTACATAGTCATGTTTTATTCAAAGGTGGTCGAATGTAGTATGGTTCTCCTTCTACAAAATTCCCTTGTATTATTTCAAAATCATGGTAATATGCTAAGTCCAAAACAGTGTCCAAACCAATAAGGACTAATGGTGAAGTGCAAGGGTGGCCCCATATACTGCAGATGAAAATTTCAGCAAGTGCACATGGAGGTGGTCCCCATCAGGTGGATGAGTGGATGGATTATTTTGCAAATTTTGCAAGTGTTATAATTATTTTGCTCACAAACAGGGAGTTAATTTTTACATGCTTCACTAGGGGACAAAATAGACAAGAAGACAAATTCACATGCATAAGGAAAGAGACTTTCCCAGCAAGCAAGCTTATTATTAGCAAATTATTCACCATTCTTTTCTTAAAAATAGAACAGTCAACTTCAATTTGACATAGATGTAATCAAAGGCTATTAATGCCTATTTGTAATTATATGTTCTATTTATATTCCTTTATTTATTAATAGATGAAGGATAAAAATAGGATGCATGGGTGAGTACGAGCCTTAGTCTATTTTTAAGAAAGGGGGAAAATCAATTTTTCTATATATTGTGTTCTTTGGCAAAGCAAAAAGGAGGACTTTTTAGATACACGAGTGCTAAAGTAATTATTTTGCCAGTTTTGCCCTCTCAATGTGAAGTATTTTCTACCTTTCCAATTATTTGCAGTCTTGTGTATGTTTTTCATTAATATTGTGAATGCAAATTCCCAGGTTAATCATATTACCCCGTTGCAAATTTAGTAATTTCTGCATGATATTAATGTGCATGTTTATCTTGGTAGTATTGTTGTGATACTTTCCCTCAATACCTCAAAGTGTTTTTCCCTTAACATTCCATAGAAAACTATTAGTTCGTACATCAAGAATCCTTTCATATATTAGTTGTGCATATACTCAGTCAAAATCCCTTATATAAATTTGGTGTATCACCTCAGTTTTAATCATTTCATAGTCATCTTTTACCCTTAACTTCAGAAAAATTAATCTAGGATACATCAATAAGGAACTGGCCTTGATACCGGAGACTCACCTTAGAATAAGTATACCCACAAACCTGAGGTGTTTCCATTATATCTACGAAAGAGAGAGATAAAATTTGCAAGCTTAGAACACCTACAGCCATCTCTCTATAGGGTGCACTTTCAAGAGATAATAGTGCTTTGACTTAAAATAGAATCAATCGTGGATCAAATCAGGGACATTGTATCTGAAAATGGTTGCCATTATTTTGTTGAGTTACCCATATTTGCTCATATTTTTTTAAAATAGTTCCTTTATAGTGTTTAAAATTATTCTGAAACCACTTGCTCTATCCTTTGCATGATTTATAGCCATGTTTACTAGCTTGAGGCTTTCTTTTGAACAATGTGAGCTTAGATCTACTCCTCGAGTTCTAATTTTCTAGATAAGTATATACTTTGAAAACATTGTTATTTAAAATACTTGTTTCCTTTTGAAAATAAGCTACATACTTAGTATCCTCTAATTCGTGCATTTATTTGTATCTTATTTATTCAAAGTTGGTAGATACTTGGACTTTTGCAAGCCTACATCTGAGCTTATTTTAGAAAAGTGACTTCCAAACTTCCTCAAATATGGAATGGTGAACACACAATCATACTTATCCTTTTGATCTTATGAGTTTCTGTTAGTACTTCTATGATGAACCTTAGAAAATGCATACTGAAAGTCATAAAGAATCATTTACTACAACTGTATAGATGTTCTTTTGGTTGTTGATCATGTTTTGTAACATTTGACCTCTAAAATGTGATAATATTGAACTCTGAATTTGATCATTTTCCTTGTAACCTGATGAAGAGTTGTACTTTCTAAAATAATTAATGATATACTCTTCTCTCTGTGAATCAAACCCATTACCTTCTAAAATTTGAATTTGAGAAATAATGTACCTTTTATTGCAATCTCATCTTCATTATGAGATTTGGAACTCTTGCCATCTTGAGCTCATATTTGTGCCTTTTCTGTTTAATTGTATTTTTATATGATTTGAGTTCCTTAATAATACATATATGCAAGTTTTACTCAATTAATGATTGTAACTTGATCTATATTTTTGCATTATTGAGACTGAGATTCTATATTGTACTTCTTCTTTTGATCTAGAAAAACACAAGTATACTTCTGTGCTGAAAAATATAAATATTCTTGATTTATTTGCAATGATTGTAGATACTTTGATTTATCTTTATAGAATATGGAACCCTCTGCTCTGAATGTTTCAAAGTAGGCAGTGTTTAGAACCTTTTTCTTGAGACTATGGAAGTTTTTTATTTGTGATGTCAAGATTCTCTGAATTGGATCCTGTAGATGTCCATTAAGTTGATTGCATTGTGTACTATATCTTTCATCATGAATTACCCTCTGCATCCTTAGTTGTATTGTATCATGAAGTAACTTGAACTTATTTGAATATGTATCTTTGATTATACCATGCATTATGTCCTTTTTGTATTACTATTTGATTTGTCTACCGCTTTCAAGCATGTATTAGTTTGAAATAGCATGATAGAAAGATGTAAAATGTCCATTTTACATGGCGAAGCCCTATCAAATTTTTCTCAGATTCCCTTTTCCATTATGTTTCAAATGTAATTTCTCTTATTCCAGTTGTTAGAAACTGCAGCACTAAACTTGTATTTATTTTATCAATTAGTACAAGCATATCTTTGTATACTTCAGCCTTTAGTTTAAACTGAAATAAATGTATTTTTTTAATTCAAGTTACAGAAGGTAACACTTCTCTCTTATTACTTATACCTGCACATTTAGATAAACTAGTTAGAAAACATTAGGATTTTTGGCCTCTCTTTTATTCCATAGTTTTTATCTCTCCTACATTTTGAGTGAATGAGTCATGTATGTTGCTACATAATAGTGATTTTATTAGTGATGCCTTTGATCTTTGTGTAACTTATACCTCATGATGCTAGGAGATCCACTTGCAAAAAATTGGATAGTATAAGAATACGAATCAACCCTGAGCTCATGATTGGCAATCTCTACTTTTCTTTTTTTTCAGGTACAGTGTCATTGCTATGAAAATAGAATGAAGATGGAGCAAAGCTGGAGCTGGAAATGCATCAATCGAAATGAAAGAAACCCAAGGCAATGATGGGTTATTTCATACTCTGTTATTTTATTTTTCATGCATATGTACCTCTTACTTCAGTAATTGTAATTTACTTTTGAGTTACATCCCACGGATTGTGTGGGAACATTTGAAATTCCTTAGGAATAAAACATTGAATTATGAAACTAAGTTGTGTATTTATTTCTGCATTTCAGCTTTGTATATGGATTGTATAATGAATTAAACTCAATAAAATAATTCAATGTATTTAATCATGAAGGAAAGAACTTTAAAATACTTGTAACTCTAGATATGAACTTTGACTGCTAAAATCTGTAACTATAATTGATGTTCCTAAACCTAACACTTCATCTATTATGTATTTTCAGTCTTCATCAAGATTACATATCTGTCCTTTAGAGCTTTGTGTTCTTTTCCTGAAGACAATCATGAAATTGCAGACTATGTGATCTGTTACATTTTCTAACATGTAGTTCCCACTTCCCTTCAACACCGTTTTGTTATTGATTATGATAATGTTGACTGTATTATAGATATTTTTGTGACTTTTTATTTAGCACGATGTTAAATGTTAGAGCATGGACTGTTGTTTATTTTGATTCATATATGATGCATGTGGATTATTAAAGACACTTTATATGGATGATGATATGTTATTTGACATGGTTATATTTATAAAGGTTGTTCGGACATGTGATATTTTGCTATATTGAGTAGACCAATTAAATTGAATTAATCTTGTGATCATATGGCTATTGATGAAATTGTAAATGATATTGTTGTTTGCCTTGATGATGTTGTGATTCATATATATGGATGATTTTGGAGTTATATTTTATATTTATTTTGGGATGATTTGATGTGGCCACGAGGCCAAAAGAGGTATTTTTGTTTTGCAAGTAAACATGTCACAACAAACATCGGGGGATTGGAGACCATCTACATTGGAATTCTAGATGAATTCAACAAGGGTCACCATGGCAACTTGTATTTATTTGTGTATGATTGATTGTTGTTAGGGATTCCCATGGGGGGTATCACCTTTGAATGTGACCAAGGGGTTATGTGTATTCTTTTATTTGGTTCCTTTATTTAAATTTTGTATGTGTTCTTTAAGTGATGTGGTTCCCCTTTCTATTTAATTAAATTGTGTGTTAATATTGTGAGTAAGCATGTTGTTGAATTAATTAATCAAAATGGGTCATAAGAATGTATTTATTAGAGTTAATGGCTCTTTGATTAAGTGTTGTAAGTGATGTGTAAGTAAATTTGAGTGTGAAAAACTCCACCTCCCTTTTGAAATTCGAAATTATCTTTAGAGGCTGATTTTGGAGGTTTGTGGGACAAGTTAAACTTGTCCCACACCTCTTAAATTTGTAAACCAACCTTACCTATGGTCGGGGAGTTAAAATTAGAATTCATGATGTGTTTTTGTAAGTCAATTTGTAAGTTTTAATTGCACTTTCTTACATGTTTTTTATTTCAGTTCTTATGGGGTGTGGGCTTGGTTTGAGTGTGTAAGTAATCTGTCATTTTATTCACCCACTTATTTATTATGCCTTGGAGATTGAATTTGACTAATGATTTGGAGTTGAGGATGTGTGATGTGGAATACTACATGGATCCACCTCATCCTCCTCTCTTTCTTGTTCTATATATTCGAATTCCTTGGCTTGTTTTGGGGTTAATTAACTTTGGATTACTTTATTTTGGCCGACTTCATTTTGGCTACTTCATTTGTTTTGAGCTCTTGCTATTGGAGAGAGTTGGAGATTTCTGAAATGCTTGTGGATTGTTGATCTTTTCGAATGTTTATATTGGAAAGATTATTATTGAACTTTGGAATAAACTCTATGATGGAGAGGTAGAAGTTTGGCTCTTTAAAATGCTCTTCTTTTATTTATGCATATGTGAATGCTGTGAATGTTTTGGTATGTTTGTTGGCTGGTTGGGTAGATGGCCTATGTATGGTGTAGGAGAAGACTACGGGCATCTCTTGTGGGGAGGCATAAGAGTTTTGGGGAGGTATAAGTGTGGAGGGAGTTGGGATTGGGTTCCACCTTGTAAAAGAAATAGCTTACATTTATTTACTTGTTATGGGGTGCCATAAGAGGTTTTGGAGGCATAAGGAAATGTGATGTATAAGGGGTAATTTCAGGAGGCATAATGGCATGTCAGGGATTTAAAATGATATATATATATATATATATATATATATATATATATATATATATTGGGAGGTTTGTTTTTAGGTGGTGATACCCATTTCCCCTTTGGGAGGTATAAGCAACTTCCCCCATAGGTATTGCTCCTTTGGCTTGCATGATGAAGCCTGAATATTGTTTATTATTTTCCTATGGTTTCGAACTGCAGGTAATTTTTTTGGACTGTGTTTTGAATGTGAAATTTGTCTTTGTGTTGCGGAAGCCTATTTGTTGCCATGATTTTAAATCCATCTCTTATTGTAATATGGTTGGGGCTCAGGGGCCAATGAAGGAGCACGGATTCTCCTCTTTATTGGAATTCTTTGTTGGGTGGAGAGCATTTCCTTTCCCCTTGTTTTGTTGTGATCAAAATGAAATCATGGTGGATCTTCTTGTTGTTGTTTTGGAGCTGAGAATGAAGACAAATTTGGCATTCCCTTTGAGATTTCCTTATTGTATAAAAATTTCCCACTGGAACTGGATGACCTTGTAATATGATTATAGATAAAGGTTGTTTTGTTCTTATGAATGAAATGTACATTCGAATGTGAGAGATATATTTTCTAACCTATTATTGTGAATGTGAAAAGAAATGTGAAAGATGTATGTTGTAAGTTGTATATTTTGGTGAATGCAAGGAAAGTTGTTAAAGAAATTATTTATGTTTAATAGAAGTCGTTTTACCTTATACAAATTGGCATCGTTAGTAATTGAAATTTGTGTTTGAAATAATATAGTATATTCACTATTTGAAGACTGGAAAAATTCTGTATTTTGAAATACTACACTTCTCTGTTTCATTCGAAATGCACGTTTGAGTAATGGGTAAGTGCACGAAGTTGGGGGGAGGTAAAAAGTGGACAAGAATTTGGAAAAATAAAATACGTACGCATTTTGCTAAAGCACGATCGTGTTTTCTTTTTTTGGCTTGAGAATCACCGAAGCATAACACGTACGTGTTTCAAACAAGTCAAAATGCCTACGCGTTTTGTGTAGTATGAACCGTGCATATGTGTTTTGGTGGTTTATACTTATAAACATAAATGTTCAAGTATAAGATTTCTTATATTATTTCTTATACTTTAAATTTATTTTAGTAAATATAAGAAATTAGGGTCACTCTACACCTTATGGAAGTGGTCTCGTAGATCCAAAAATTATAATCTAGAAGATAGTTATTCAAAATCTAATCTGGTCAGTACTTACTCATTTTCAGGATTTCAACGAACGACCTAAAACTTTTAGGGCATATATATTGTATTTGGTCTTTGTTTTCCAAAAGAATATAGTCATTTTTTAGGTTTTTTGACCTTCTAAACTGGATTTTGGCCCTATTACTACTTGAACTAGTACTAATTTTTAAATTTGGTCCATAATTCACTTTAGTGACCATGAATTAACTCTATGATTTTTATCTACTTCTTAGTAAAAAGAGATCCTCACTTTATAGATAGAGGATTGTTCCTTGAATGGGATTCCTGTCCTATAGCCAAAATGAGGTGATTGTAATGTGCCTCCTCCTTAAGGTGTGATAACACTACTAGGTGTTGAATGAGTTGTTACGAATAGTACCAAGTGAATTGCATCAAGTGAAATCAGATGATTTCTCATTCTTAGAAACATGGTGCTCCATATAAATATCATCCACTCACCTTTCCTAGCTCCAAAAGTATCCTTTCATGGAATCAAATTCGTGATTCTTATACATAATTTTTCTCATATGTCTCTTATGGAGACAATGATGCCTTAATACTTCACAAATAATGGTCCTTGATAACTTGGTGACATGGCTAGCTCATTTTAGCTTGTTCTGAAGGGTGTGCAATTAACTACAAAATGGCAAAAAATGCCTTTTTAGGCCTTCAAAGAAAGTAGTCTCTCATAAAAAATAAATGAGTTGATCGATCACCTTAAACATTTTCCCTTACACATTTAAACACGCTAAATGATCTTTTTAGGAATTTTCTTTGGGTGAGGGTTTATGATTTAGGGTTTAGGGCTCAGGGTTTAGGGTTTAGGGCTAAGGGTTTAGGACTCAAGGTTTAGAGTTTAGGGTTTAAGGTTTAGTGTTTAAGGCTCATAGTTTATATTTTAGGGTTTAGGGTTTAGGGCTTAGGGCTTAGGGTTCATGGTTTAGGGTTTAGATTTTTAGGTTTATGGTTTAGGGTTAACAGTTGAGGGTTTAGGGGTCAAGGTTGAGGGTTTAGGGTTTATGGCTCAAGGTTCAGGGTTCAGGGTTTAGGGATTAGGGTTTAGGGTTTAGGGTTAAGGGTTTAGTTTTTAGGGTTTATGGTTGAGGGTTCAAGGTTTAGGGTTTTTGCTTAGGGCTTATGGCTTAGGGCCTAGGGTTCAGGGCTTAGGGTTTAGGGTTTAGGACTCAATGCTTAGGGTTTAGGGGTCAAGGTTTAGGTTTTAGGGTTTAGGGTTTAGGATTTATGGCTTAGAGTTTAGGTTTTAGGGCTTAGGGTTTATGGTATAGGGTTTAGGGTTTAGTGCTCAGGGTTTAAGGTTTAGGGTTTAGGATTTAGGGTTTAAAATTTAGGGTTTAAGGTTTAAAGGTCAGGGTTCAAGGTTTAGGGAAAAGGGTTCAGGGTTTAGGGTTTAGGGATCAGGGTTGAGGGTTTAGGGTTGAGAGTTGAGAATTTAGGGTTTATGGTTCAAGATTTAGTTTTTAGGGTTTAGGGTTAAGGGTTTATGTTTAAGGGTTCAAGGTTTAGGGTTTTGGCTTAGGGATTATGGCTTAGGGTTTAGGATTTAGGGCTTATGGTTTAGGGTTTAGTGCTCAAGGTTTAGGGTTTAGGGGTCAAGGTTTAGGTTTTAGGGTTTAGGGTTTAGGATTTAGGGCTTAGAGTTTAGGGTTTAGGGCTTAGGGTTTATGGTATAGGGCTTATGGTTTAGGGCTCTGTTATCTCATTTTAGTGATTCTAGCTAAAATTGAGATAACCATAGTTAAATTTTGAAAAATATCTTAAATATCCCTTTGAGAGATATTTTTTAGGTTTTCATGCTTTCACTGCATGAAAACATGTTCTTTACATGCATCATGTCTCATGTTTCTTGAAACCTAAAACCCAAATTGACTAAGTCCTTTGTGTTGGATTTTCAGAGGTTCAGATCATCAAAACATGCTTTTCCTATCACATGTTTCATGTTCCATGTTCCTCGAAACCCGTAACCTGAAACAAAGCCAGTGTGTCGGGTTTTCGGAAAATGGAAGCATCTCAACATCTCAGGCTTCATGCCTTATGTTTCTCGATACCTGAAACCTGAAATGAACCAAATCCTTTGTGTCGGGTTTTTGGGGACTCCAAGCATGGTGACATGTCATTAATGCCCAGTTGTCTAGTAGTTGGCACATGTGTCGAGATATTTGTAATAAATGTTAGGGTTTTATAAATAGGTGGTTTTCCATGTCATTTTTACTTTGTACGATTTTGATGTTTTGTAATTCTTTGCATGCTTCTTCCTCCTCCAAACCCGATTGAACTTCTTAATCGATTTTTTGATCCATCTTCAATTATTTTTTGAGATTATTGAAGGTATTTATCTCCTCTTCTTGCTTTTATGCTTTTTTGTGTTATTTTTGAGGTGTTCATAATGGAGTTTCCATTTCTTTTCTCTTCCTTCTTGGTTTAGTATTTTGGGTTACTTTTCTTTGTTTTTATTACATTCCCATAGAACCTCTTCTTTGGAATTAAACCTTAGGGTATTTGTTTCTTTTCCCATAGATGGTACCCTATAGTTTTCAAAAGGGTTAAAAAATTCTTAACTAGCAACATGGTGGGGATTTTTCATGTCCTGACATTGTAGAAATCCAATTGCATCTGTTTCAGGTTTTATAGGGTGTCCGACATCATAAAAGTTATACCTTTGTTTTAGGATTCTCTAGGTGCTTGACATCCCCAAAGTTCTAATCTGTGTCAGATCTCTCAAAGTGTCTGACAGTCTTCAAATTCCACCTTTGTATCGGGTTTTGCAGTGTTCCTGACATCCTCCAAACTCCGCCAGTGTTTCGGGTCTTGACTGGTGTTCTACACTCTTCAAGTTTCACAGTGTGTCGGATATTATCACCTGCTTGACATAATCTGAATTCTGACAGTATTTCAGGTTATTCAAGGTGTTCGACATGGTCTATTTCCCGACACACAATCCAACCTGTAATTTGCAAGTTTCAAAACCTGAATAGTAGGGCAGGGCTATTCACTTGTCCAACAAACATCCATAAATGATTTCTCTTCTAGGCATTTTCAAGACTCCTCATGTCAAACCCTATCCCATCTAAGGATAAGTCAGATAATTCTGGAAAGATGAAGTAAAAATATCAAAATACAAATTCTTCTTCTTATATAAGTTGCAATTATGACATCTGGGACATAGAGCTCAAGAATATAGACATGGAAGACTTCTAGAAAAGGATCAAGGATTATTATCTAAATTCATGGATGAAGTCAGTAGCCAGAAATGGTCTCCCACTTGTAGTAGGGTTTCCAGTATCATCCCAATGCCCTGAATTCATTCTGGCATGTGCTTCTCATTATGACTCATCCTCCCGCTCAGTGAGAAATTAAGAAGGAGAGTTTATAGTAAAATTATATGGAGATTACTTTGATCAACTCCTAAAGTTTCCTAACTTTACGAAAAATGTTGATTTAAATATTAATTCAACACATAAATCTTGGGACAAAGATCAAGAAGACTTCATCAAGCATGTGAACAAGAAATTATTGATCAAGGCTAAGCCAGTTTTTTCTAGGTTTCCTAAGTCGGTCCCTAGAAGTGATTTTATTCTTGAAATTAGTGATATCATCACCCTACTGAGCCAATTATTTGGGCTCCCAGAGTCAAAATAATTCCAATGGTGGATGTATCAGTTCATTGTCATCATAAAGAAGAATGACCAATGGATTGATTGGGGCACCTTAATAAGTGATGAGATAGATTCTCCAATGAAAACAATCTTTTCTATTGGTAAGTTCTACATGATGTCGTACGTCACCTATGCAGCAGTAGGTATGAGAAATTACCCAGGGTTGGATGCAAAAGGGAACTGAACCATTGAGCACATATATCGGTACTTCCCTCAACTAGCAATAAAAGGATCTGAAGATCAATTTAGAAGAGTGAATGATGCCTTCTTTTATGAAAATATTTGCAATTTGGACCCTGAGCTGAGAAAGAAAAGAGTTTCTGATAAGGCATGGGTGGAGGTGTCAAAGTAAGGTTGCATATTTTTGTAATTAAATAAGTTCACCTATCTTTAGGTGGTAAAATTCCAGGGTAACCCTTTCCATTTGCCCAGGTTTTCAGGTGACAAAGTCATCCTTATGGAGTTTGTCAGACAACTGTTGGCTTTCCACAAGTTCCAAAAAAGTAGACACAAGGCCACTGTCTCCTTCCCAATTTCCATTGGAAGGTACACATGTTCTATAATGGTGAAGGCCAAGAATGTGGTGCATGAACTTTAGGACAAACTAAATAAGCATATGAATTTCAAAGAGGGATTCAATATTTGAGGAGTCTTTAAGTCATATGGAACCTTGTATCTTCATGTGCCCCATGTAGAGGACATCTGGTTTGATCTTCGGGACAAGGTTGTCATCCGAAGAAAAGAAAATAACAGATTGACTCTTGAAGAAATACAAGCATTAGATCTAGCTAATATCCCAGAAGGAAGCATGGATAATGAAAGTGTCTTGGAACCTAGGTATGAACAGTCAGATGGAGATCAACTTGGATTCCCAGCCATCGATTCGTCCATTGCTGAAAAGAATTCTATCACCAAGAGAGATACTTAAACCCCTGTTCACACTAAGGCATGGTTCATTTCTTGAGGAATGAGTTATAAAGAAAAGATCTTTTCAAAGATAACTACTCTAGAAGCCGGACCCTCCAAGGGAGAAAAGGAAAAATATAAAAGCCCTACCAAGAGATAAATAAAGTTTAATTTTTTCAGGAAAGGAGATAAGCAAGGGGATGAGTCATCCGCTACTCCAACACAAACAGTTGAGATCTTGGATTCACCTCCTCCTCCACCGGAACAAGAAGAAATTCTTTCAGAAATCAAGGATAGTCAACCTCTTTTTCCCCTTTTATTGATTGCTCATTGGAGGTAAGCCTTTCTCTTGCTTCTCAAGATTTGGCTTTAGAGGACCTTTACCCCCTCTCCCCCAATCTTCCTCATCACATATTTCAACGCCACTCTCATCATTCATGTCCAAAATTATCTCTGATCTCTCTCCTCTCTCTGTTGGACCTACGATGGCCATTGAAATGCCTCCCCCTTCCACACCTTCATTCTTAGAATCTATCTCCACGATCACCACACTTGCTGTCATCACTACTCCACAGATAAATCTTCCTCCACCTACTGATGTGATTGTAACACCTCCAATAGGGGAAACTCCTTCTGTTGTACCTCAATGGTTACTTGATCAGACCCCGAGAAAGAGGAAGGTGGTAGTTCCCCTACTAGCCTTCGACTTCATCTCCCTTAAGGCCTCTCCTACCAAATCTACCGAGAAACCTAAAATAGTTTCAAGGGTTTCAGTATATGCCTTAGGGAATAAGTTTTCAGAGATTGCCACTCCCGCAGCCGACAAAACTAAGGAGGACATAGCAGCTTCTGATTATCAGATTACAAGGGTGGATTTGGGAAGGGTAACAACAGAAGGGGCACAAAAAGATGCACAAGATGCCATGAATGTGTTATGCCAAAAGCTAAAGAAAACAAAGGTGAGTAGGGATGAGCTAAAAGAGAAAGTGGAACAATTGACAGAAGTATTGCTTAATCTCTCAAATCCCTCTCAATCAACCTCATCATCTTCTACTCCTACTTCTATTAGGTTCGACTTCTCATCAATGCCTGTTATTGAGAAGATCAATGAGAAGGGTAGAATTGTGGATGAATGGATTCAGAGGTTACTCCTTCAAAGAAGGAAAGTTAGTGATGATATAGTAGAGGTATACAAATCCTTGGAAAAAATGAAAAAGGGTGCTTTCAGGATGAATGATGAATTTTCACAGGAGGCTAGAAACCTCAAACTAACTTTGGAGACCCTCAATGCACTGAAGTAAATTCCATCTTATGTCTTAGTGGAAGGAGTCATTCCACATAGGGATAAACACTTCTAGCTAACCAAGGCTATTAGGTTCAAGATAAAGATTCTTAGTGAAGCTTACAGCAAGTTGAGAGAATCAAGGGATTAGTTGATTGACACCACCAACGATATCAAAGAATAGTTATTCAAGATCTTTCCCAAAGTTTTGGATGAAGGAGAAATCATTATACCTGTTGATGGTTTCTATAAACAAACTCGGGAATCGATCAAGCAAGAACAAGCTTCCATCATTGATCTGAGAATCATTGATAAATTTATAAAGATCGAGAATGTTTTGGAATCACTGAGAAAACTTAATAAGAGATTGAAGAAACTTCCTCGCAACACAAGTGACACACATGAAACTTGCGAGGTTCTAAGCGATTATTCTAGTGTTTCAAATGAAGCCGAAATGCAAGACATAACCTGGAAGTTTCAAGAGTTTTGAGATAATAAAGCGTTGCTGGAAGAAGACAAGGATGAGGAAACATAATAAGCAATGATGTTACATGTCATTTCCTTCCAGAAATTGACATGTCTTTTTCATTTCTGTTTTGTCACATAGGAAGCAAATTTTGACTTGTTCTCCTACGTGAGAGTCAAGCAAAATAGGAATCTTATTAAATGGCTATTTTCTAGGATTTAATCCTATTTTCTCTCTACTCTTTTTATTATAAATAAGGGATGCTTGTGCATTCCTAACAGAGAGATTTTTTTAATATTAAGAGCAATTGTGAAGAAGAAGAAAAACTTTGTAATTTCTTTTTAATCATTAAAGAATAGAAATGGGTGTTATTTTACAAACTTTGTGTTGTGGGATTCATCTATCTTGAGAGATTGTTCTTACATCCAAAATATTGAGCTATTCTTTGTTTAGTATTCTTGATCATTTTAATCATCTCAGGATATTACATCACTATCTAAAACTTGTATAAGTATTTATTGATCTTTGTTTGCTTGAAAGAAAATATGTTCTTCTTATTCCCTTTCCATTTTGTTTCATCTATGATAAGATCCCTTTCTAATCCACCTCATTCCTAAAGTCGTAACATCTCCATTTCATGTTGATATGGATTTTGGGATTGTAACCTAACCCTAATGGTTAGAATAGTGTGGATATTGTATTTATTATTTCTGCTATGTTTTAGATTAGTAATAAACAGGTAGCCTCACCTATCTTTGAGGAGGGATTTAATCCCATACACTATGGTTGAACCTCATATTTTGGCTTGACAAAATATCCAACCAACAGGCTTAGGGTTTAAGGTTTAGGGTTGAGGATTTAGGGTTTATGGTTTAGGGTTTAGGATTTACGGTTTACAGTTTAGTGTTTAAGATTTAGGGTTTAAGGTTTAAAGGTCAGGGTTTAGGGTTTAGGGAAAAGGATTTAGGGTTTAGGGTTTAGGGTTTAGGCATCAGGGTTGAGGGTTTAGGGTTGAGAGTTGAGGGTTCAAGGTTTAGTTTTTAGGGTTTAGGGTTTATGTTTAAGGGTTCAAGGTTAAGGGTTTTGGCTTAGGGTTTGGGGTTTAGGGCTCAAGGTTTAGGGTTCAGGGGTCAAGGTTTAGGTTTTAGGCTTTAGGGTTTAGGATTTAGGGATTAGAGTTTAGGGTTTAGGGATTAGGGTTTATGGTATAGGGTTTAGGGTTTAGGGATTAGGGTTTAACGTTTAGGGTTGAGGATTTAGGGTTTGGGGTTTAGGGTTTAATAGTTAGGGTTTAAGTTTTAAAGGTTAGGGTTCAGGGTTTAAGGAAAAGGGTTCAGGGTTTAGGGTTTAAGGCTCGAGGTTTAGGGTTAATGGTTTAGGTCATAGAGTTCATGGTTTAGGGTTTAGGGTTTAGGGCTTAGGGTTTAGGGTTTATTGCTTGGGGTTTAGAGTTTAGGGTTTAGGGGTCTGAGTTTAGGGTTTATGTTTTAGTTTTTAGGGTTTAGGGTTTAGGGTTTAGGGGCCTTTAGGATTTAACATTTAGACCTTAAGGTTTAGGGTTTACAGTTTAGGGCTTAGAGCTCAGGGTTTAGGGGTCAGGGTTTAGGGTTTAGGTACCTTTAGGATTTAACATTTAGGTCTTAAGGTTTAGGGTTTACATTTTAGGGCTTAGAGCTTACTGTTTAGGGTTTAGGGGTTATGGTGGATGGTTTAAGGTTTATGACTTAGGGTTTAAGGTTCAGAGTTACGGTTTTAAGGTTTAAGGTTTACTTATAGGTTTAAGGTTTAGGGGTTAGATATCAGGGCTCTATATTTAGGGTTTAGGGCTTGAGGTTTAAGGTTTAGGATTTAGGGCTCAAAGATTAGGGTGTAGGGTTCAAGGCTTAACGTTTATGGTTTATGGTTTAGGGATTAGGGTTTAGGGTTCATCATTTATGGCTTAAGGTTCAGGCTTCAGAGTTACTGGTTTAAGGTTCGGGGTTAGAGCTCGAGGCTCTAGATTTAGCATTTAGGGTTTATGGCTTAGGGCTCAAGGTTTAGGGTCTAGGGTCAAGGGTTTAGGGTTTGGGTTTAGGGTTTAGTATTTAAGGTTTAGGGTTTAGGATTTATTATTTTGGTTTTAGGGTTTAGGGTTTATATTTTAGGGTTTATGTCTCATGGTTGAGGGTTAAGGGTTTAGGTCATAAAGTTTAGGGTTCATCAAAGTTGTAGGCAAAACATTCAAAGACAGTCATAAAAATTTGATGTTTTTCATTTATTGATATTTTGAAGGAGGGAAATGTCATATTATTGATTATCCAATCCTTCCAAAGACCCCAGTAGTCCTCAATCCTTGGATGTATAGGGAGACATTGTTACTTGGCTTCCATTTATAATGATAGATATATTTGAAAATTTGTGTTATGACCTCTAAATCTATATGAATTTCATGTTGCTTAGAAATAACATCACACCCTTCACTAGAATTGATGACTACCCCTATCTTTTTGTTTAAGGGATTTTGAAAACATCCATGGGTTTATCATATAAGGAGCTATCAATGAATGGAAGGTCACTAAGTCATAGGCTAGGTAACTCCCATTTAGAGTTAAACAACAAAGATTTACTAGGCAATTGATAACCCCTTAGTGTTCTTAGTCATTCCCCTGTTTCTATGCTTATTTTTGAACACTTTAGGGAGTTCTCTCAAATTTACTATCCATTCCAGTAGAACACTTGAACTTTATCTTTCTCTAGAGGAGAGGATACTACAGGAAATTCAATTATGATCCTACACCTTTGCATTGATATATTCTCTATGTTTCTTTCGTTTCCTTTAAAATTAATTTTTTTGTTGTGATGGTTATTTTTTCCAGCTTCCAATGGGTCATCTTGGCTTGCATAATACCACACATGGAAATATGAGAAATGTGAAATTTATTTCAGAGTGTGAATAAATTTACATTCAAGAGCGCAAGTATATGTGGGGAGAAACAAGTTTGTAATAGATTAGTGTAATATATGCATTATAAGGCACAAGGTAGATTATCATATCCATTTAGTTACTTGTCCCACCTCTCATAAACAAGGTAGTTCTATAAGCAGATTTAATGATGGTTCTAGGCACAAGACTAGGAAATATTGATGAAATATGGTTTGGGATTTAGGGTTTAGGGCTCATGGTGTAGGGTTTAGGGTTTAAGGTTTAGGGTTATGGTTTAGGATTTAGGTTTTAGGTTTAGGGTTTAGTGTTTTTGGTTATGGTTTAGGGTTTTGATTGTAGAAGTTAAATGCTAAAATATTTAGTCTAAATGCTGAAATCCTGAAAAATACCTATGTACTGACCAGATTATACTTTAAAAAACTATCTCCTAAACCATGACTCATAGAGCTGTGAGACTAATTCCATAAGGTGCATAGTGACCCTAATTTCTTATATTTACATAAATAAATTTAAATTATAAGTTTACTTAAACATTTATTTATGTGAATAGAAGCATGTCAAAAGCATACATAATGTTTATACTACACAGAACACGTACACATTATAATGCATACGCACTATGTTTATACTACATAGAATGCGTATGTGTTATAACGCATACACATTATGTAACGTGTACACGTTTTGCATTTTCTATTTTCCCAAGCCATGCCTTAACACTTTGGATCCGGTTTGGATCCCCAAGCCTGAGGCATGGACCTGCACAAACACAACAAATAACTTGTTTTTACAAGAAAATGTAAAAATGCCACTTCCTCTATGATAAATCAAAATAAAACAATCAATCCATTTTTTAAAAATTATACCATGACATAGATCAGAGTATCTTCTTTCTAAAAATATAATTTTTCAATTTTTTTGACTAATATAAGGTTTCCATATTATTTACTTTCTAACTATGACTTTTTATAGCTATTTTTTGAAGTGTAAATATGTCTATCTTTCATGGTGTATCTTTTTTTTGAGTGATCAAAATTTAAAAACAATTATACTAGCCCAAACTAGGCATAATTCTATACATATTAAAAAAAAATCTATTTTTTGATTTTTTTTGAGGTGGTTAGGGTGGGCACGATCATAGCTTCATTATTTTTCAAAACATAAAATTTTTGTACTAGAAACTTATAAATAAAAAAATCTTTGCTAAAAAAATCTTTTAAAAATGGAGCCCAAACTAGATGCTCGTAGCTATCTTTCTAACAAAGGATTTTGAAAAATAATAAATGGTGCTAAAAAAATGGTGGGGGGCATGAAAGTCACTCTATTATGTTTTTTTAACAAAAATAAGAGCATTTGTTGGTATTTTAGTTGTTTGACCCACTTAAACTTATTTGTTTTCAATAAAATTTAATAGATTAGAAACTAGAGTCAAAATTCAACAATTCATATTTCTACAACAAATTCCAATTTTGAGTATAACTATTTTGAAAAACTCGTACAAGTTGAATTTTTTTTTCAGAAAATTACGTCCACTTAAGACCCCCTTTTGGCCCCCTAACTTGGTGCACTTACCCTAAATTGAACTACATTCTGGCTTTTCACGGCTTTATAGAAGGAAAATTAATCATGATATATTAGATTGGAATGAATGAAATTACTATTTAAAGTTTGATATATGAAATAGATCAATTCGAGTTTGAAATACGTAGATCTCTGTTAGATTTTGTCAAACCTGCAAATATAAAAAAATCAGAAAATGTACAGAACAACCCTACAAACAATGAAAGACAAATGAAACATTAAATTACACTTATTATGATCAAAATTACCCCAAATAGGCTATAATACTCAAGAATTATTTCATGGAACTTTAAAAATCGGGCTCAGACAAAAACACTGTCATTTTTTGCAGTCAAAAAGGGAAAAATTCTTTTGGGCCTCAATCAATCAATTTAACCCTTGTAATCCATCCTAAATTCTTCTAAGTGCAATCCTCCATGGAGTGCGATCAAGAAAGAATGGCGGATTTGAACAAATTTTGTAAGTTAAAAAGTTTAATTCACCATTTTATTAACAGAAAAACGTTTTCATAAAATTGATGCTTTAAATTTTATCAAAAATAAAATATTAAGCTTGTTGTGCAAATAGGAGGTTGAGACCTTTCTAAAAAGTCCTCATTTTCCAAAAAGCGAGTTCCCAGCCGAAAGTTATGGCCTTTTGAAGTTTTTACTTCATTTAGACTTCAAAAAAAACTAATTGTCAAATTTAATTGAATAAATATTTGTTGGCGGACCCACGGGCTAAAAAAATTACCTTTTGCACTTTTTTTCCCAAAAAAAGCTAAAGTCTTGGAAGTTCCCCACCACTCCGCTAGTCCGAAACCTTCTTTTGGCAGAAAAATAATCTAAGTTCGAAAAACTAATTTTGGAAAAAAATTCTCTGTGGCCCTGCATCCCCACCTTTTGTTTTGGGAAAAAGCACTTCTATAGATGCGTGGGCCTGCGTCTTCAAACTTAACCCTTTAAAAATTTTGGCAAAAATTCCTAAGTTTCCTCCGTGGCCCTGTCGCCCTGCAGCCAATGTGGTTCTGACACGTGGCTACGCTAGGCATCGGTGGAGGCGCGGATTGTGTTTTAACCTTAACGCTTTCAAAATAAGAATTTGGAAAAAAGTTTTAAGTTTCCCTGTCGGCCCGCCAACCCGCAACCAATGGTTTTCTGACATGTGGCTTCACAAGGCGTCGGCAGAGGTGCAGAGGATTTTAAAACTTTATGCTTTTATTTTCAAAAGTCAAAAATTTCTAAGTCTCTGTGACATCCCGCCAACCCACAGCCAATGATGGTCTGACACGTGGTGTCTCTGGGCGTCGGCGGAGGAGTGGGTGCTTTTGAACCTTTAGACTTTTTTTGTAAAAATCAACTTTTTCCTAAGTTTTTCGTGGGTCCATTTTCCCCACTTGCATCCTGGGCTTGACACGTGGCATCCTTGGGCATAGAGGCGCGGATCTTTCTAAACCCCTAATGCTTTTCCCTTAAAAAGCTAAAATTCCTAAATGCCTCCGACAACCAACCTTACCATTTTTGGTTTGAAATTTCAAAGACGTGTTCCTTGCAGACTTTAGGATTAATTGTCTTCTTTTGGTACAAAGCCCTACCACGGGCTCGCGGGTGCTCACATTATTGTTTGTAATAGTTAAATGTAATATTCATATATTACATTAGTAAGTTAGTGTGTTAGTAAGATATTAATATTGATATATTAATATCATATTAGTGTGAGAAAAATAAAAGATTGTAATATTATTAATATGAGTCATAAAACAACTCATTATTAATAATATAGGATATTGTATTAATTGTGAGTTTTTTGAATAAACAACTCATGTCGATTATTGTGTGTGGAGATATTGGTGGGATATATAAGTGAATAGTGGTGAGTGATCATAGGAGAGATTAGTGGGATAATATTGGTAAGCCTCATTTCCTTGTTTATAGGAAATAAAAAGACTATTTATTGTAAGCTATCTCATCATGTAATTGCTCAAAATTATTCAATCAATAATATAGTGTGTTTTTTATATTTTTACTCTTATTTTGTGTTTATGTTATTATCTTCATTCTACAACATTTTCTCTTATTGATTTGTACAATTATATAATGTAATTTTTGCTTATTTATATTAGATAAGCTATCAATTTCACATCATTTTGTCCAAAAAAAAATGCTTAGTTTCTTCCCCGCTCCGCCGGCCCATGTTTTGGAAAAAATTTCATCCCAAGGCTTGCTGGCCCATAACTTGATAAATATGAGGAGTTAGTAGGACTTTTTTATATCAATGGAAAGGGGAGGAAATTTCCTATCTAATGAGAATGTTTTCAGAAAGTTTTAAGTGTGTTAAATCTGATAAAAATCATGTTAAAGTATAATAATGATTTATGAGAGTGGGTAAGTGAAAATTTGCCTTGTTAATTTAAATGTTTAATTCTAACCCTTGTAATTAGACCCTCTGAATTGTTTAGGCCTTGTGAAATTAAATACCCGGGGTATTTAATTGTTGTGGCCCTTTAACACTCTAAAGTTTAATAAAGGAATATTTAACTAGAGTGTTAATTTATTTATTTAGTAAATCAACACCTAAGGAGAATTTGAACTATGTGTGGATTTAATAATTGTTGTAAAAGAAAAAAAAATATTTATTATCTTTTATTGTCCTTTAAAATTGTTGTGACAACTGTAATGTTCTAAGCCTGTACCAGGGCATGTCTAAAAAAAAAAGAAAATTAATCCATAATTATTTTTTTAACTAAACTTGGGTTGTTCTTGGGTCTCAAGTGGGAGTCTTCAATAGGAATTACACTTGGTATCAGAGAAATGGGGTCAAACTCTTAGACCCTGGGCCGACTTTGAAAAATTGTAATCAGTTAGCATATTTCGAACCTCTATGTTTAAAATAATAATAAAATAATAAAGTTGTTTAAATTATTGTACTTGCTTAGTGGCGTTTTGTCTAAACTCGGGTAACTAAGAATGTTAAATTAAATTGATTTTTGTGAACTTCTAGTGTAGTGGAAACTTGGTTCTCCTCTAAAAATGTGTTATTTTATAAGTCCTAAATCTTGATTTAATTGTATGATGCGTTAAACCCTTTTTGAGACCCTTCTTTGTTGGATTTGCTGGAATGATAAATTGTATAATGTGATTCTTGTGGTTGGACTTTAGTGGTTGTGCTCTGGGGTTGGGATGAGTAAATTAGAAGTTTTGAAGTCGTTAGAAAGCTCCCCTCTTTCCTTCAGTGGTTAGACCAGTTAGTTTTGGTTGTCGCTTTGGCGACTCAATCCCTGTGTGAGTAAGTGGGATATTAGGTCTTGGTATCATTTTTTATCCAACTTTGCATGAGCATCATTAGAGCGGAGCTCGAGGCATAGTACCCCTATTAGCGTCCATGAAGGGTTGTGAAGTGATGGTGATGTGGACTTCTGTATTTTTTATACATATTCGTAAACTTGTGTTATTTTATCAAGGACCAACACCTTATTTTATGATTGGATTGAGAATCTCTTAGGCTCTTTTAGTTATTTATATTTTGTGAGAATTTTTAGAATTCGCAATGCAGCTACTTAGCCACTTTCCTTGATTGTCGAAATTTCTTTGGTTTTACTTTGATTGGTGACTCAGATCTCGTTATGTTATTGGCTACTTAGCTAAACATTACGTGGTTTATTCTTGCATGATGATGAGTTGGTTATATGAGATTTGTATTGTGACATTTTGTCGTATGGGGGTATACCCTAGGTGTCTTGAACGTCCTCTTAGGTGCTTAAAGTTATGCCTTATTTTGGGATGCACGGAACCTTGAGTGTGTCTAGGATCTTAGAGTTACTTTTTCATTGCTTGACCTTTCTAGATAGAGAGTTCGTTGTGTTGTGTGGTCTAGTTGGAAGTTTGTTAGCGGTGGTGGTGATTCTCTTACAATCTGGTAAGAGCTTGAACCTCATCAGAGTAGTGGTGTTTAATTGTGGGTTGATGAATTGTGTTTGGATTGGATTGCTTGTGGCTGGCTATGGATTTTAGTGGAAAAGTGTTTTTCTGGTGGTGACTTTTCTTCGATGGCATTCTAAGTTTTATAAGAAATTCCTTATTTCATTATATAAAGTAGTGGCTTGTGGATTGTATGCATCTTGGTAATTATGGATAGGTTTAAGCCCATTTGAGTATTGTGTGTA
This sequence comes from Taxus chinensis, assembly GCA_019776745.2. Lineage (NCBI taxonomy): Eukaryota > Viridiplantae > Streptophyta > Pinopsida > Cupressales > Taxaceae > Taxus > Taxus chinensis. The sequence continues at coordinate 259,682,575 of CM034147.1, read as the reverse complement.
AATTAAGCATGTTTTTTTCCCCTCTTGACCTATAAATAAGTCTACCCTTTCCTTAACTTTTTAAATAACTATGAATAAAAATCTATGAACTATTGATTTTGGACTACGTGGAGACACTTATGGATGCTTTGAGTCTTTTGGACCATGCTATTGGTGATGTTAGTGTAATTAGACCTTGATAGTTTAATCTCGGTGGTATTTTATAAAGTGATTCTTCTTGCAAAACTATAACTCTTGGTCGTAAAGCCATGTTGAATAGGTAGTTGATTTTCTGCTTACATTTAATGCTTCTAGTGAGTATGTAGTGTCCTTTGAGTTAAAATCCTTCCTTTTCATTTTGATTGCTTGGTTGGTGGTATCCTCTGGTAATATGTTTGTAGATTTGAAAACTTTCCTTATCTTATCATGTGAGTAAATTTTTTTCTCCAAAACAACAAACATTGTTAAACCCTAGTAGATTAGTAAAAGTAATTATGCTTCTTAAATGGGCCTTCCTTGCAACTTCTTTTGAGAACTTGTAGAAACCCACTAGGAATTTTTAATGATACTTGTAATTAGTGGAAAAATCTTGAAATATTGCTGTGATCCATGTTGGTTGATTATTTCCTAGTTCTTACAAAATTAATAATGTGTTTTCTATGTGGAATGTTTCTTGTTTCCTTAGAATTATAAATGTGATGTGTTGATTTATCATCTCTCTCCCATAAAAGTAATAGTGTGATATGTTTACCCTTCCTTCTCAATAAATTTTTAATTAATAATTTGACTCACCCAAACATCATAAAACTATAATTGCGAGAGATTTGGCCTGGAATCTTAACAAATAAAATCGAACATAGAAAGAGAAAATGTTCCTTGATTTAACCTTGGTAGGTTAATAGGATTAAAAAAAACCAATGTAGAAGAATAGAAAGGAAAACTTTTTTCCTCTACCTCCCCTAGGAGTAAAATAAATAATTTTTCTCTTTTTTCCTATACAGAATGTCGAGATATCATGCCCCTAGTGGTCTTTATAACACAAAAATTGTGATTTTTTAATAGGAGGATGTTTAATTAAGAAAACTCGTAAAGGAATGTGCTTAGCAAACGAAACTAAAACTTTTCACTTAATTAGTTGATTTATAAAATAAGAAAGATTTATGCATATCAAGAACAATGTATAGTTGAAACTATAGTTCTGTCGCCTACCCGGAATTGTGAAACCCCTGGTGGATAATACTGTGTTCTAGTTGCTTATTACTTTCTTATGCATAGATGTATGTGCCTTTCTTGATGGGAGTTTTGGGTCGTCATACCCTTATCGTCCCATAGCTCAATGAGTGTGAATTGTGGTCTTTTGGATTGAGAATTATCTCTTGTTTTTAAGAAGCAACCTCCTTATGCATTGTCTTGTCCTTGGTGACCTAAGTCATTATAATTATAAGGAAACATATGTTAAGGATATAAAATAACTTTGGGAAGTCTTCTTTTCTTCATATTTTCTTGTGTCACCTTCTTATTGTTGCCCCTTTTCCGGTAGGATGGAAAGTGCAAGTTGTTGTTATTCACTTTAGATACGATGCATTTTTTTTTGGATTGAAATTGGAACCTATTATTACTTGTGCCTCTCCCTAGCTAACATGAGTACTCTTTGGTGTTACGATTTATGCATGTTCTCCCCTTATGGTTATTCCAAGCTCGAGAAGGAAAAAAGATAAATAAATCCCATTGTGTTATAATGTATGGTGCTTCTTGCATTGTTATGTTAGCTGCTAGTGGAGTTACTTACTAATGTTTGACGTCTCTAATTTGGTTAGTGTTGTGTGTTTGATATTTTTTTTGTTGTGTATAATTCAGGTTTTAGGAAACCTTGTGGTCTTGAATTCTCTTAGTATTACCATCAAAATTTAATTGTACCCTCTTGAGTTATAGAAGTTCTTCTCTTGAATAGTTCCCTGATTTTAAATGTTTTGTTGATTTAGGTGTCCTTCCTTGTTGATTAACCTCATCCTGTGTGCTCCCCAAATTGTGAGACCTTGAGTAGACTTGTTCCTCATGCAAATTTTTGGTCATAGTTGATTTTGCTAGCCTTGTCTAGACAACAAACTTTGAAAGCCTAACTTAACCTTAGTAGAAACCTTAACTTTTGCTTTTGTAGTATGTTGTGTTTAATGGTAAACTATGTGGTCATTCTCAAATTCACGGAAATTATCCTTGTTATTCCTCTACTTGGTGGTTATTATTGAGACTCATTTGACCTCTTCATGTTATTTTTTTATGTGTTGTATATTGGTTAATAGTGTAAAGTTACTCGTTAGAATTAAATGTTTGTAGCCTTGCATGCAGAAATTTTAGAACTCATCCCTTACAATCTCCCTTCTTCTTGTTGAATTGCATTGACCAAACTTGGGTTATGTATACCCACACTTGGTCAAAGCAAGCAATCCCATAATGGGAGTGATCCTTCTTTTGTTGCATTGTTCCTATCTCTCTTTCCAATGACTTCTAGGAGGAAGTCGAGTCTGTGGGGAGGGGGATGTAGTGCCCACTTCCCTTCAGCACCCTTTTGTTATTGATTATGACAATGTTGACTATATTATGGTTATTATTGTGACTTTGATTTAGCATGATGTTAGATGTTAGAGCATGGACTATTATTGATTTTGATTCATATATGATGCATGTGGATTATTAAAGACACTTTATATGGATGATGATATGCTGTTTGACATGGTTATATTTATAAAGGTTGTTCGGACATGTGATATTTTTCTATATTAAGAAGACCTAGTAAATTGAATTAATCTTGTGATTATATGGCTTTGATGAAATTGTAAATGATATTTTCATTTTGCTTTATGATGTTGTGATTCATATATATGGATGATTTTATTTTGAGATGATTTGATGCGGCCACGAGGCCAAAGGAGGTATTTTTTTTGCAGGTAAACATATCACAACAAACATTGAGGGATTGGAGACAACCACATTGGAATTCTATATGAATTCAAAAAGGGTCACCATGGCAACTTGTATTTATTTGTGTATGATTGATTGTTGTTAGGGATTCCCATGGGGGGATCACCTTCGAATGTGACCAAGGGGTTATGTGTATTCTTTTATTTGGTTCCTTTAATTTAATTTTGTATGTGTTCTTTAAGTGATGTGGTTCCCCTTTCTATTTAATTAAATTGTGTGTAAATATTGTGAGTAAGCATGTTGTTGAATTAATTAATCAAAATGGGTCATAAGAATGTATTTATTAGAGTTGATGGCCCTTGGATTAAGTGTTGTAAGTGATGTGTAAGTAAATTTGAGTGTGAAACACTCCACCTCCCTTTTGAAATTCGAAATTGTCCTTAAAGGCTGATTTTAGAGGCTTGCGGGAAAATTTAAACTTGTTCCACACCTCTTAAATTTTATACCAACCTTACCTATGGTTGGGGAGTTAAAATTAGACTTCATGATGTGTTTTTGTAAGTCAAGTTGTAAGTTTTAAATGCATTTTCTTACATGTTTTTTATTTCAGTCCTTATGGGGTGTGGGCTTGGTTTGAGTGTGTAAGTAATCTGTCATTTTATTCACCCACTTATTTATTATGCCTTGGAGATTGAAGTTGACTTATGAGTTGGAGTTGAGGATGTGTGATGTGGCATCCTACATGGATCCTCCTCTCTTTCCTCTTCTATATATTCGAATTCCTTGGCATGTTTTGGGGTTACTTCATTTTGGGCGACTTCATTTTGGCTACTTCATTTGTTTTGAGCTCTTGCTATTGGAGAGAGTTGGATATTTCTGGAATGCTTGTGGATTGTTGAGATTTTAGACTGTTTGGATTGGAAAGCTTGTTGTTGAACTTTGGAACAAACTCTATCATGGTGAGGTAGGAGCTTCGCTCTTTAAAATGCTCTTCTTTTATTTATGCATATGTGAATGTTGTGAATGTTTTGGTATGTTTGTTGGCTGATTGGGTAGATGGCCTAGGTAAGGTGTAGAAGAAGACTATGGGGATATCTTGTGGGGAGGCATAAGAGTTTTGGGGAGGTATAAGTGTGGAGGGAGTTGGGATTGGGTTCCACCTTGTAAAATAAATAACTTGCTTTTATTTACTCGTTATGGGGTGCCATAAGAGGTTGGGGAGGCATAAGGAAATGTGAGGTATAAGTACTTTGGGGACAGGCGTAAGGGCATGTCAGGGATTTGAAATGATATATATATATATATATATATATATATATATATATATATATATTATATATATATTTGACAGTTTGTTTTTAGATTTTGATACCCATTTCCCCTTTGGGAGGTATAAGCAGCTTCCCCCATATGTCTTTCTCCTTTGGCTTGCATGATGAAGCCTGTGTATTGTTTGTTATTTTCTTGTGGTTGCAAACTGCAGTATTTGTTTTGGACTGTGTTTTGAATGTGAAATTTGTATGTGTTGTGGAATTTTGTTTGTTGCCATGAGTTGAAATGCATCTCTGGTTGCAATATGGTTGGGGATTGAGGGCCAATGAAGGAGGCCAGATTATCCTCTTCTTTGGAATTCTTGGTTGGGTGGAGAGCGTTGCCTTTCCCCCTATTTTTTTGTGATCAAAATGAAATCATAATGGATATTGTTTTTGTTGTTTTGGAGCTGAGAATGAATACACATTTGGAAGTCCCTTTGAGATTTCATTATTGTATAAAAATTTCCCACTAGAAGTGGATGACCTTGTAATATTATTGTGGAGAAAGGCTGTTTTGTTATTGTGAATGAAATGTACATTCAAATGTGAGAGACATATTTTGTAACCTGTTTTTGTGAATGTGAAAATAAATGTGAACGATGTATGATTTTAGTTGTATATTTTGGTGAATGCATGGAATGTTGTAAAAGAAATTATTTCTGTTTAATAGAAGTCATTTTACCTTATAAAAATTGGTGTCGTTATTAATTGAAATCTATGTTTGAAATAATATAGTATACTCACTGTTTGAAGACTAGAAAAAGTCTGTATTTTGAAATACTACACTTCTCTATTTATTTTGAAATACGCATTTGAGTAAATTGAACTATATTCTGGCTTTTTCACGACTTGATAGAAGGAAACTTAATCATGATATATTAGATTGGAATGAATGAACTTAGTATTTAAAGTTTTATATATGAAATAGATTAATTCGAGTTTGAAATACGTAGATCTCTGTTAGATGTTTTCAAACCTGTAAATATAAAAAAATTAGAAAATGTACAGAATAACCCTGAAAACAATGAAACATTACATTGAACTTAGTATGATCAAAACGACCCCAAATAGGCTATATTTCTCAAGAATTATTTCATGGAACTTTAAAAATCGGGCTCAAACAAAAACACAGTCGTTTTTTGCAGTCAAAAAGGGAAAAATTTCATTTGAGACTCAATCAATCAATTATAACCCTTTAAATCCATCCTAAATTCTTCCAAGTACAATCCTTCATGTCTGTTGGGAATGTGGAGGAAGAAAGAATGGCGGATTTGAACAAATTTTGTAAGTTAAAAATTTTAGTTCATATTTTTATAACAGAAAAGATGTTTTCATAAAATTGACCCTTCAAATTTTATCAAAAACAAAATCTTAAGGTTGTTGTGCAAATAGGAGGTCGATACCTTTCCAAAAAGTCCTCGTTTGCCGAAAAGTGAGTTCCCAGTCAAATTTTATGGCCTTCTAAAATTTTTAATTCATTTAGGTTTAAAAAAAAACTATCAAATTTAATTGAATAAATATTCGCTGGCGAACACACCTTTTGCACTTTTTGCCCAAAAAACACTGAAGTCTTGAAGTTCCCCGCCGCTCCATTGGTCTGAAACCTTCTTTTAGCGGAAAAATAATCTAAGTTTGAAAAATTAATATTGGAAAAATTCTCTGTGGCCCCACATCGCCGCCCTTTGTTTTGGGAAAAATCACTTCCGCAAGTGCACGAGCCCGCATCTTCAAACTTAACCCTTTAAAAATTTTGGCAAAAATTCCTAAGTTTCCTCCATGGCCCTGTCGCCCCGCAGCCAATGTGGTTCTGACACGTGGCTACGCTAGGCATCGATGGAGGCGCAAATTGTGTTTTAACCTTAACTCTTTCAAAATAAGAATTTGGCAAAAAAAAAAAAGTTTCCCTGCCGACCCACAACCAATGGTTGTCTAACACGTGGCTTCATGAGGTGTCGACGGAGGTGCGGAGGATTTTAAAAATTACACTTTTCTTTTCAAAAGTCAAAATTTTATAAGTCTCCATGACATCCCCCGCCACCCCCCGCAACCAATGATGGTCTGACACGTGGAATCTCTGGGTGTCGGCGGAGGAGTGGGTGCTTTTGAACCTTTAGACCTTTTTTGTAATAATCAACTTTTTCCTATGTTTTCCGCAGGTCCATTTTCCCCACTTGCATCCTGGGCTTGACACGCGATGTCCTTGGGCATCGGCGGAGGCGCGGATATTTTTAAACCTCTAATTATTTTCCCTCAAAAAGCTAAAATTCCTAAATGCCTCTGGTGACCCTCCTTACCATTTTTGGTTAGAAATTTTAGACATGTGTCCCTTACAGACCTTAGGATTAATTGTCTTCTTCTGGTGCGAAGCCCTGTCACAGGCTTGTGGGCGTGTGAAGGTAAATTGTGCCTTTTAGCCAAAATAAAAACTCTAAGTTTCTTCCCCGCTCCACCAGCCCACGTTAGGAAAATTTCCTTCCCCAGGCCCGCAGGCCCACTTTTTGAAAAAAATTCATCCCAAGGCTCGTCGGCCCATAACTTGATAAATATGAGGAGTTAGGAGGACTTCTTTATATCACTTGAAAGGGGAGGAAATTTCCTATTGAATGAGAATGTTTTTTTAAAGTTTTAAGTGTGTTAAATATGAGAAAAAATAGGTTAAAGTATAATAATGAGTTATGAGAGTGGGTAAGTGAAAATTTACCTTTTACTTTAAATGTTTAATTCTAACCCTTGTAATTAGACCCTCTAAAATTTTTAGGCCTTGTGAAACTAAATACCTGGGGTATTTAATTGTTGTGGCCCTTTAAGCCACTAAATTTTAATAAAGAAATATTTAACTAGTGTTAATTTATTTAGTTAGTAAATTAACACCTAAGGATAATTTGAACTATATGTGGATTTATTTCACTCATTAATTTTATAATGTGGATTTAATACTTGTTATAAAAGAAAAAAAATCTATTTATTAACTTTAATTGTCCTTGAAACTTGTTGTGACAACTATAGTGTTCTAAGCCTGTACCAGGGTGTGTCTAAAAAAGGAAAGAAAATTAATCCATAATTTTTTTAACTAAACCTGGGTTGTTCTTGGGTCTCAAGTGGGAGTCGTAAGTGGGCATTACATAACAACACACATAGCTGCAAATTATATGTATTCCTTAATTAATCTAGCAGAACAAATTTGAACTGAAATAATCTCCCCTAGCTTAGGGTCACTTCACTAATGCCATCCATCATAATGAAGTTTCAAGTTGCCCATTTTTGCATGAGTGTGAAAATTGTCAACACTCCCCTTTAATCTCCTATTTCCTCCAACCATTTCCCTCTTTCAACCTTCCATTTCCCTTCTTTTAACCCTAAATTTCCCTCCACCCCTCCTCTATTTCCTCCACCCCTCTAACCCCTAGCCTCAATTTTCATCTCTAACCCCTAAAATCCCTTATTTCCTTTTACACTTTCCCTCCTTCAGCCTCCCATTTCCCTTCTTTCAACCCCAAATTTCTATCCACATCCCCTTTAATCTCATATTTCCTCTAACCATTTCCCTCTTTTAACCTTCCATTTCCCTTCTTTTAGCCCTAAATTTTTCTTCACCCCTTCTCTATTTCCTCCACTCCCAACCCCTTCCCATCTTCAAACCCTCCATTCCCTCCACTAAACCCTCTTCCACAATTCCCATATTTCCATCAACCTGTTTCTCTCCATTCCCTCCTATAATCACTTTATTTCCCTTCTCCCAATTCTTCATCTCCCTCTCTTACCACCTCTCTTACCTCCTCCGTTTCCATAGTTCCTCCTCTCATTCTTGTATTTAATCCAATAGAATCCCTTATTCTCTCCTACAACACATTCACCTATTCCATCTCATTTTAATTCATTCATATCTTCTAACCCTCAATTCCCATCTCTGGCCCTTAAAATATGTTATTTCCTTTAATAGTTTCCCTCCTTCAACCTTCGATTTACCTTCTTTCAACCTTAAATTTATCTCCCTTCCCTCCTCCAACATATTACCCACAATTTCATCTATGTCATCCATTCCCTTCTCTAAGTCATTCCTATCTCCTCTTTAATCTCATATTTCCTCCAATCATTTCCCTCTTTTAACCTTCCATTTCCCTTCTTTTAATTTAAATTTCCCTCCACTCCTCCAACCAATTCCCATCTTCAAACCCTCCATTCCCTTCTCTAACCCCATTTCCACCATTCCCCTATTTCCATCAACCCATTTCCCTTCACTCACTCTTCGAACCACTCTATATCCCTTCTCCCAACCCTTCATTTCCTTCTCTTACCTCATTCATTTCCATGGTTTCACCTCCCATTCTTGTATTTAATCCAACAAAATCCCTTACTCCCTCATATAAAAAAAATCACCTATTTCATTGTCTTTCTATTCCTTCATTTTTTATAACCCACACCATATTTTCTCCAAGATTTCATTCCCTCCTATAACATTCCAACCCTACATTTCACTTCATCTAACCTCCAACATAATTCCCTCCATTCTCACCTCTAACCCTTTCCCATATTCTAATTGTATAACACATTCACCTATTCCACCATCTCTCTAACCATAGTTTTATTCCTTCCCTAACCCTCCAACCCTACATTTCTATTCTTCCAACCTATAACATATTACCCTCAATTATAACATCCAACCCATTCCCCTATTTTAACTGTATAAAATTTCATTACCATCCATTCGCTCCTACATCTCATTCTGCTCTTCTAAATCTCCATTTTTCTGCTCCAATTCTTTCATTCCTTTCTCCAACCCTCAATTTCGATTCATTCCCTACTCCAACCCTACATTTCTATTGTTCTAACCTCTAACATATTAACCTCAATTTAGTCATCCAACCCATTTCCCTCTTCTAACTATTTAAACTTTCATTACCCTACATGCACTCCTACATCTCATTCCCCTCTTCTAAATCTACTTTTCCCTCCTTCAATCCTTCCATTCCCTTCTTTAGCCCTTCATTTCCCTCCATTTCCTCCTTCAACCGATGTCTTTCCTCCAATTTCTCAATTACCCTATTCCCCCCAACCCTCTATTTTCTACATTCTCTTTTCCATTCATTCCACTCCCCTAACCATTTTTATATTTCCTAGCTTCAACCTCTATAGTTGCTTTTTCTTCCACCATTCCTTTTTCTTATTTCATGGACTATAATCTCATTGTCATTTTCCTCCAACCACCATTCTCTCATCCAAATTTCATTTCCCCTCCAATCATTATTCACTCATTTTCTCCTCTAAATCTTCTTTTCCCTTCAGGTTTTCCATTTCCTTCTCCAACCCTCCATTTGTCTCCATTATCTCTTATATCCACTCCACTGTAACAATTTTCCTATTTCCTCTAACCACCTTCAACCTCGATAGTTCCTTTTTCCTCCACCACTTGTTTTTCCTATTTCCTAAACCTTAATGTCCTTTCCATTTTCCCCAATAACCGTTCTCTCATTTTCCTCTTCTAATTGTGTAAAATTTCATTTTCCTCCATTCCCTCCTGTTGGTACCCAAATTGATTCTCCTTCAAAGTCTGAGTAGCATCAAAGGTTTATCATGAAGCTTAGAGACAGATAGATCATGATGAGTTGTTTTGTAGTCAGGGAAGGGATCTAACTGGCCCTTAGTCACTTGGATGTGGAGAAATGGATAACACCCTTAAGAGGATTTGATCTATCCTCGCTATTTTAGGTTATGCCTTTCAACAAAGGTAAGAGAACCCTTGTTTCACCTTTTGTTTATGGAGGAGATGGATATATCCTTCTTGATGGAGCTGTTAAGGAGACCTTCGAGAGAATATGATCAATGAAACAAAATCTAACTCTCACGAGTTGTCACTTTAGATAGTGAAGATATTCTCTAGGCAAGGTTTAGGCTACTAAAGACATTTGGAATCTTGATTGTTTCTGCATGTTTTGGTAGAAAAAATTATGAATTTGTATACACACATGAAAAACAAGGGTAGTATGGGTAAGATTAATTGTTTTGAATGAATTTTGATGGGAGGTGAAGCAGGATAAAGTTGATTATACCAAATCTTTGAGAGCTTTTACAAAAAATGGAAGGCTCAAGTAGCAAAATGTTTTCAGAGTAGTTAGGGTGTTCCTTTAACCAGAATATGTGCTTCAATGGAGGCCCAAATTAGAAATTTTTCATACAATCTATGAGACTCTAACATGAAGGCTCATGTTGAAAAGACTCGACAAAACATCAAGATATGAGTCAAACCATGTCTGAGGTACACCCAGAGGCTTACAAACAATATTTTTCAAACAGATGAAAGAAAAGTGATTTTAAATCATTTATTTCACTCCCATATGAACGCTCTTCCAAGAAATGAAATTTCAGATGCTAATAAACTGTCACAAGGATTGAGACCTGTGTGATTGGAATACATTTTAATACAATATTGTAACAGGAACAAGAAAAACTATTTGCATACATTTAGAGATAAAACCAACACACTTAGTTCAAGATCAACATAGAATAACTTGAGTTTGATTAAATTTATCATCAGGAGAAAGTTTCTAGAACAATCTCAGAGCTTGTCAATGGTTGTACACTTACAACCACCTTGACATGATCAAACTGTTATTCCAAATTCACCCCCCCCCCGGTAAATTTGGTCAAGACAACCCCGTACATAGAGAAAATATGAAGGGAAAACGTTTTTCACCTATGAGGTCGCATTCCAAAATGAGGTAAAGGAAAATGTCAGCGTTTAAGCTTGAGTAAAACCAAAGAAAGGAGTCAGAGGAAAAGGTGAAAATTTTCATTTTCACTAAAAAAGAGTTACAAAGTGAAAAAGGAAGTGTGGATCCGTTCGGACCTACATCAACCAACTAGAAGGATGCCACGTCATCAAGGCGAAGTTAGTGGGTGAAAATGTGGAAAATATTGCCCAAGCCAATTTTAGCAGAAAACCTAAAGGAAATACGTAGAATTTAGCCATGTGGTTCCTTGATACAGAGCTCACATTTTTGACACATGTTAGGTACCATTTTTCAAAGATCGGAAGGGGTGGAGAAAAATGGAGTCATTAATTTTTTCCATTTTTTAAATAGGTTATAAAAGGATCAAAATTGTAAACCCATGGTCCTTTTTGTATTGGAATCTTCCATGTGGACAGCCCAGTTTCAAAGTACCAGATTTAATGGAGGTATGTGCATTTGTATCTGATTTTCCCCCCATTGGTCTACTAAGTAGGCCCCTAGAGATGTGAGCTCTTGTATTGAGCCCATTATTTATATTTCTTACATTCCAAACGTAGAGAGGAGAGTTAATTTGATGTCTAAATTTTGTGGGGAAGTTATAGGGACGTCTTTCTACCATTAAGTATGAGATAATGACCTTTAGGATAGATCTAATTTGTCAGATTTTTCCTTGACCAGGCAGACGCAAAGAACTAGATTATGACATATTAGGGGTGGAAGTTGTTGGTGAGTAGAGGGAATCATATTTTCTTGTGATTTTTCCCTCTCTTTTTGCATTTTGCTATAGGAGTTATAATACGAGGAACATGTTCAAGAAGTTAGATAGTTGTTGTTCATTCTTGAGCACCTGACAAATTTATACAGATCTGATTCTGGGAATCATGATCGAGAAATGGCAAGAGCTTGTCAGCACTCAATGTCCTTGGATTGGTGGGGGGAATTTTCTTGCCTCTTTCCCATTAATGGTGTACTGTGTGAATTCTTGCAGAAATTTAATTGCGCAAATGTTTGTGATGCGTTTTGACCATCCTTTGACTGATTTTGTCTAAGGAAAAATCTTGATAGAACATGTCACCATTGCTAGGAAATCATCTGAAGAAACCTATTCTGATCTCCTTTGTAGGTCCTGGGAGTTGTGATCATGTCAAGGTCATTGTGAAGTGGTATAGCCATGTGACATATAGCTCTGAGATTTGTTCTAGAAACTTGTCCACCCTATCCTATGATAAATTCTAATCAAACTTGAGTTAAGCTGACGTTATTGTGGGAAAAACACTTGTGTTTTCTTTATGTCCTGAATCACCTCTCTAGTGTAGGATTTCTTTACTCTCATGCTCAATCTCTACCTAGATATCTTTGGAATCACACAAGATCTTATCCTTAGTGAGTAGTTTGGTGGACATTTTTAATTACATTTATCAAAATATCTTTAACATTTGGATTAGTGAAGATAGAAGTCAGCTTTAAAATCATGGAGGACCATCCTAGCATGTCTACAATATTGTTTGTCAGTCTTTGAGAGTATGCTTAGGCCTGTTATGCAAATCAGACCAAATGAGAATGCCTTAGTTAAGTTTATCCATAACTCATTTGAGGGTGATATCATTTCACATTAACTTGAAGTTTGTGTACAAAAGTGTTGATCTAGGCCTCCATTAAATCACATATCTCAATTTAGACAAGAACATCCTCAGCTATTCCTCAAAGCAATTCTATTGTTCAAGATCTCTAACGCTCTTAACCATTTGCATGAAGAATCTGTGCCATTTATCACAGTTCACTTCTAGCCTCACTTCTAGCCAAAAATTCATTTAAAAACAACCAATCATACCCAGTACTACACCATGTTTGTCACATCGTGATATACCAAAATGCATAATTTATACTACCAATTTTTGCAAGTGCAATCATGGGGTATTTCTCTTAGAAAATCTCAGCCTTCAACTCCTTGCATTAGGTAGAACATCTCCATTCATCTAGCTAACCACTTCCGCCTCTCACTCGTATCAGAGTCTAGGTTCCTTGTGTGCATCAGGATCATAAAAACAGAAAATCAGATTCAGCCTGAGAGTCTTTTTAATACCATTTCATAATGACGAAGGATATCTCCAGATCTCTCTCCATAAAAAGTGGGCTATCAAAAAGGGTAACTCTCACCTCTTTTTTTGGCATGTAGCCACATACCAAGAAAGTCAGTGAGGATAGACTCGCATCCTCTTGAAGCGTGTTACCCATTAAAAATGGGGGGAAAAGTCCAGATTTAAGTGACAATTACTGTTGATATTTGCTTTGATTTGGGCCAGACACATGGAATGATTCAACTCTAAAATAGGCCCAGGGGCTTCCTCTTACTTTTTACAACCTTTTGATGAAAAATGAGGGAGAATTCAATTTTGGTACTTCACACTTCTGCCCTTGGGAAATGAGCCTGACTGTTTCTTAAGGTGGGTCTCAGTGGATTATTGTGACCAAATTCATGACCATTTTACTTTCCTTTTTGGAAAAGGGAAATATTTCCACATTGTCTCCACAGCTATGCCCTTGAAAAATAGGCCTAACACGTGTCCCAATGTGGGTCCCAGCAAAGGTCGTGCTTCCTTTTTCTGTTTTAACTTTTTTCAGACAATGAAGGATCATATTCTAGTGCAAATTTCCCTGCTAGAGTTTGGAAATCTGCTGTTGATGGACTTCTTGTTGATCTGATTTTCCCTTATTGTACCAGTGTCTTAACCTCTGCCATTTTGAGATTTTAATCCTTTTTGCAAATCAAGAGGAAAAATATCTTTTTCCTTTGATGGATCCTACTTCCCCACTCTTTGACTTTTCAAACTGCCACATGCCACAATGGCGCAGAGCTTGAGAATTGTTGGAGATCAATAGTCAAAAGTTGAGACCTTGAAGGAGGTGCAGGCTCACCACGTGTCCATTGCGGGGCTTCTTCAAAAAGTCTTAAGGGGATTAAAAATGATTTGGCGGGGGTGCACTTCCATCTTTAGAAACTTTTACTCCATTTTACTCCAATGGGGAAAACATCCAATGGTTTCTCCAAGGCCCCCATCCTCCACCAGATATCTTTGTCAAGTGTCCTACTCTGTGGGGTCAAAGTAGACTTTTTCCCTGCCACTTAAATTTCCTCCAAGGTCACCTCCTTATAACAACATGGCCACGGGGTGGGTTCAAACTTTTAGCCAAAGTAGCCAAAAATCCTATAAGTTTTAAAACAAACCCGCCGTGCCCCATCCAATCAGAAGAAGCCACGTTAACACCAAAGATGTAACCAATCAGAATTGACCAAAGTTCCATGGGACCAAATAAGCAAAAAGTGATAAGTTAAATCATTTTCCCATCAACCCCTAATGGAACCAAAAGAGCCATTGATTGTTTGAAGATGTATAGGATCAAATTTTTACCATACTTTGAAGGAAAGACACCTGGTAGGGACTGTCAAAATATAGAAAATGACCATTTACGCCCAAAAATGAGATTTTGAATAAGGATGAAAATTCCTTAGAAACAAAAACATGTGCCCATCCCCCATAGATTCTGAGCATCTTTTCATGACCTTTGGGTCCTATGGAGTTTTAGAGACATAAAAATATGGTTATCCAAATGTGAGCTTCCCCAAGATGTTAGGGAAAGAATAGGAAAAATGGCAAGGCCCATAATTTTGAAGAAATTGGTGATCAAAAAGATCTTTTTATCAACATGATGAGAAGACTTTTCAAGGAGGGACATTGAAACAGATATATGCAAATTATTCGATCCATACTTTAGATGGAAGATGTTAGGGAGCTGGTCAGAAATACATTCCAAATAATTTCACAATACCTAGACTCAGAGGAAAATAATGGCAAATAGATTGACAATATGGTGAGTACCAACAAATCCTAGGTTTCTTCTGTCAGAAATCTGAGAATATCAAAAAGAACTCCTAATGAGACAGTTGACTTCAACACTAGTTCTCAATAACCCATTGAATTTCACTCCAATTTTAATGCTCATGTGATGTCTTGTCTTCCATTCCCCTATTTCTGAACCCTGCATTTGATAAGAAATTTTCTTACTACTTGAGGGAAAAAACCATACCATAGTTCTGAACCATTTTATGGCTCTAAATACCTTCAACCTTCATAGCAATTTTTTCTTCCACCTCATAATTTCAGGGAGGGTGTGAAACTGGTTAATTTCCTCCAACCAGGCCTTCAAGTAATCCAAATTTCATTTCCCCCCTAATAACTTGTTCAAGAATTGGCAGGGGATGTAAAATAAATCCTTTTCACCACAATTAGTCCATTTCATTCTCCAAGTAATTGGGTAGATTTCACAATCTCTCTTCACAAGCAATCCAGGCTCTAAGGATTTAGTTTACAAATCATCAAGAAATATCAGAGATCCCCTGATGATAAGGCAAGGGACTCATTGGATCCTTAAATATTCATAGTCCCTAAAAAACTTAATTCCCTACTCTAACCTTTTATTTGTCTGAGGTGTCTCTTATAGAGGAGACTATAATGATTTGTGACATATGTATTTATGCTCCAACTACATGTGAAAGATCCATAGTTCCTTTTCCTCAACCACTCCCTTTTCCTGATTTAATGATGATGATGCATGCATGGTGGTAATCTCAAGCTCACAGCAAGGAGTAACTTCAACTAAGGTAACTAAGTGCTAGAACTGCTGCTATTTTCCTCCCATTCTCTAGGTACCATATCTCATTCCTCTCATACTTTAGAATATAGATAATGTACAAGCTCCTCCAATTACTTCCAATTCCCTGAATTCCAAGCCTCTATTTAACTCGAGCTTTAATGGTCCAACCGATATCTATGATCCAACGTCAATTCCCCTATCCTGAGGAACAGGTAATTGTTGTAACTATGATTGTCTCTTCCATCCATTCTAGTCCTCTAACACAAGAAGTATTTCCTGACCTGTAGAAATGAAGGTAGATGCGAAGAATGTGGAGTGAAATGCTCTTAACACATTGATTTTATTATGAAGAAGCACGTACATTATATAGGAGAAGATAATTGAACTATATTCCCCTAAACTGAAGAGGAAGATTTGGATGAAGGTGAGAGAATAATGGAATACACCTAGAAGGAGATAGATAAAGGGATAAACATAATAAAGACTCCTAAAAATATGAATTATTCAACGTATGCTAACATTCCCCCCTTATTACATTATTCTTGCAAATGTGACCCCTAAAAGTTCAAATTTCACTTTTCCAAGAGATTTAGTGAGAATGTCAGTAACGTGTGCTTCAATAGGACAGTCTTGGAGCTGAATTTGATGGTTCAAGATGTGCTCTCGAATGAAATGGTAGTCAATTTCAATATGCTTTGTTCGTTCATGAAAGAATGGATTCTACACGAGCTTCAACACACTCTGATTGTCACAATAGAGAATAGGTGACTTTTTTCAGGAATTCCTAGGTCATCCAAAATACGACGTAACCATATCACTTCGCACACAGCTCCTCATGCAGCATGATATTCTGCCTCTATGGATGAGATAGAAACAACATTCTGCTTCTTGCTTATCCATGAGATAGGTCCAAATCTGAGATGAAATATGTATCCTGTAGTTGACTTCCTGTCATCAACAGATCCAGCGTGGTCTGAGTCGATGTATCCCTGTAAGAAGAATTGATCATTCTTCTTATATTCCAGACCATAATCAGTTGTTCCTCAAACATATCTCAAAACATGCTTTGCTGCATTCCAGTGACATTTCTTCAGCTCCTGCATGAACCTGGAAAGATAGCTGACAGCATAGCAGAGATCTGGTCTGGTATATGTCAAATAGATGAGTCCTCCAACAAATTGCCTATAGAGAGTAGCATCTACTTGAGGTGAGTCCTGGAATCTTGAAAGTTGCAAGCCTTTTTCCATGGGAGTGGATATAGGTTTACAGTCAGACATTCTATACTTTTCCAGGAGTGTCTTGGTGTACTTTGTCTAGGAGACAAAAATGTGATGCTCCTTTTACCATATCTCCAAGCCAAGATAGTAATGTAGTAGCCCCAAATCATGTCATGTCGAAGGTTCTTTTGAGATCATTCTTTAAAATATCAACCTGATCTTCTGAACTACCAGTGATCACAAGATCATCTACATATACAACAAGAATGACAATTTCTTTGCCTACCTTCTTTATATACAAATTCAAATCTGAGGGGCTACGAGTGAACCCATGCTGCAAAAGGTGATTGTTGATCTTGATATACCATGACCTTGGAGCTTATTTCAGTCCATACAATGATTTGATGAGATGAAATACCTTTTTAGGATGTTCTTCATCAACAAATCCTTCAGGTTGGGTCATGTATACTTCTTCTTTTAGATCACCATTTAGGAAAGCACTCTTGATGTCCATCTGCTGAAGTCTCCATCCTTTATGTGCTGCAAGTGTGCAAAATACTCTGATGGTCTTCATCTTCGTAGTGGGTGCAAAGGTTTCTTCATAGTTGATGCCCTCTTTCTGAGCATATCCTTTGGCTACAAGTCATGCTTTATGTTTTTCGATGGATCCATCTACCTTATATTTTGTCTTGAAAACCCATTTACAGCCTATGGGTTTCTTTCCTGTAGGCAGATCGACAAGTTCCCATGTCCGATTTTTCATAAGTGAGTCATATTCTATATCCATAGCTTCCTTCCACTGAGGTTGACTGAGTGCTTCACGAACATTTATTGGCTTAGAGCTATTAATCGGTGAACTCATGAGTATAAAGTTTACCTCATTTCTTGTTTGACTCCTTGTTTTGACTCTGAATGATGTATCTAGGAGTTGTTGCAAATGTGAGTCCTTGATAGGTGCTTTGTACCCACTTCATATGAGAACTTGGCTACTTTTGAGAAGAACTGTGTCGTTGCCATGTGGATTGATGTGGAGTCACATTCTCCAGTTCTCCAAGGTCAACAAATAGTTCTCCTAGAAGCATTTCTTTTCTCTAAGTAGTCTCCTCTGGCTCATCATCTGATTCAGAGACTAGTCGGTGAGAGGTGGTTGGAAGTGGATCTTCTATTGATACTATTGAGTCAAAGGATGACTCGTCACAAACCACATCCCGAATCTCATATATTTTCTTTGTCTTAGGATCCATGAGATGGTATGCCTTTGAGGTAGTGCTATAGCCAAGAAGGATACACGGGAGTGTTTTTGGCTCTACCTTCTTTCTCTTCTGAGCTGGGACATGCATGTATGTTGTGCAACCAAATACGAGAAAATGAGAAATTGATGGTTTTTTACCACTCCATACCTCTTCTGGCATCTTAGTTCAGTAGAATATTTTTGATTCCCTATTGAGAAGATATACAGCTGTTTGTATTGCTTCAGCCCAATAGCGTTCTCCTAGCTTTGTAGTTGATAGCATGTAGCGAGCCATCTCGATCACTGTGCGATTGCAACGCTCAACAATGCAATTTTTCTAGGGCATGTAGGGAGTAGTCAGGTGCTACTTAATGCCATGATGGTTCAGGAAGGCCAGGAAATTCTTTGATGTGAATTCCCCCCCTCGATTTGAGTGAGAGTAGAAGAAGTGGTTGTCTAGACTCTTTATCAACACGATGATAGAAGTTCTGCAAGTGTTGAAGAGCCTCACTTTTCTACTTTAGGAAATATAACCACATCTTGTGAGAGTGGTCATCCACAAACAACTGGAAGTATTTGTATCCTAACAACGAAGCAGGAAATGGGCCGTTCAGATCGGTATGAACTACCTCCACACACTTCTTGGCATGGAAGGTGCTCGCTTGAAACGGATCTCTGTGTTGTTTTCCTGCAAGACAGCCAAGGAAAATAGTCAAGGAACTAGACAATTTGGGTAGTCCATGGACCATTGCTTTTGAACTCATCTAGTGCAATGAACTGATTGACAAGTGTCCATATCTAAAATTCGATAAGGTAGTTGATTCTATTGTTAAAGCAAATAAAGCTACTGCAGAAGATGAAACAGTATCTAAAGCAAATTACTTATCTTTTACAAAAGCTTTAGAAAGAACCATACCTTTTCAGGAGATTAAGCATGATTTAATGTCATTTTGAACAAGAAATTCTACCTTAAGGTGATGATTCAAGAGCTGAGTAACTGACAAAAGGTTGCTAGTCAAGCCAGGAACATATAGTACCTTTGTAAGTGTACATTTTTGTGGTCCCAGAGGAATGGTCACATTCCCTATTCCTTCTGCAATGTACTCTTTTTCATCCGCTATCCGAACACGATATATAGTTGGATCTTCGTGTAGTGAATCAAACAACTTCTTGTCACCTGACATATGCTTGCTTGCACCAGAGTCTATCAACCAGACATTCTTTGTGGGCTGAGAATTTTGAGAGACTAGAACAAGGTTCTTACCAAAATGGGCTCCTTCTGATGTCTCCTCATCAGATTCATCATCTTCTTGCGCTGTGAGATGTCTCTTCTACTTTCTCCAGCAGGGACGTCATTCAGAATTTTAAAAATCTTCGTGCTCGGATGTGCTTGTATGACTTGAAGACCCCTGTTTCAAGCTATTATGCCAGTAGTGATCAGTGTCATGAGTATTGGTTCTACAAATGTGATACCACCTCTTTGAACTTTGATCTTTATGCTATTGTTTTGGTTACGCTTGATTTGGCTTCTCTGGGGGACCCTTCCGATTCTTCTATCCCGGTAAGGCTTTGAGAATAGGGCTTTATCCTAAGACTCCTCATGGGATGAAGTGATGGCCTCTTACTGTTGTAGAAAGCTCAAAAGCTATTTGAATGTCACTGTTTGTTTAGACACATTCAGTGTCATAACAAACACTTGGAATTGAGAAGGGAGTGCTCTCAAGGTGATTGCGACAAGAAGTTTATTGTCCACCATTTCACCGAGCACTAATAACTCTGATCTCAGCTTAGCCACACAATGTAAGAACTCCTCCACTTTCTCATCTGACCCCATAGAGAGGGTGTGTAGCTTTGACTAAAGATGAAGAATCTTCATCTGATTTTTGGCTTCATAAATGGTTGCCAACTTGTCCCAGGCCTCCTTAGGTTTCTCCACATTCTGAACATGCGGTTGCACATTGTCACTGATACTGAGCATTATCAGCATCAAGGCTTTCACACTAGCCATCTCATACTTTATTAATTCATTAGGGGCTGTGGGAGCGGGCATAGACCTGTAAAAATGCCCCATAATCCTTCAAACTGAAGGATTGTCTTCATTTTTGTCTTCCAGGCCACAAAATTGGACCCTTTTAGCAACTGAACATCGGAAAGAAGTAACTTCGGAGCAGACATCGTAATAAAAAAATATTTATTTATTTATTTCAAGAGTTATTACAACTTTGACTCACTGATGAGAATTACTAGCTCATAGATGCTCACAATATTCACGTGTTGTGAGACGGTGACGCTTTGTAGGGCGTTCTTCTTCGTCGTCACAGTCGGCATCGTACCCAGCTTCTAATTCTTGCCGTACTCGCTTTGCTTGCAAGTTGATGTCAAAAAGGAAGTATTCAAGAAGTCCTTCTGGAACTAGATTGTCGAAGGCTAGATTATCAATATTCTGAAGCTCGTTTAGCAAAGAAAAGTAGAACTTGGAGCTCTCAGGAGCTTCTTCACGGTGTACTCTGACTAGTGAGTTGATGTTCCAGCTTTCAGCTGTGGCGACCGTGTTATTGACGCTCTCAATCAAGTTGTCTACACTCGACATTCAGCGTAGTTTATTTTTAGTAGCTACTTTCATGCACCTTTTGTTTTGAATTTGCTACCGAAAATAAAACAAAAGATGACAATTGAATTCGATTCAATCTTCCATGCATGTCACCAAGGTATGTTTTTTTTTTTTTTTTTTTAAATTATCTAAAAAGATCCACGTAAAGCCTTCTTTCCAGTCTGGTCACTTTCCAAAGTGTGCCAATTTCCACACACTTTACTCCACGCAACCTTCACGTAGCCTCTGTCTACACTCACGTCCAGCTCTTCTATAGACCACACATTAGATTGAATATCACAAGAGGTCGATATAGCATGCAACAGATATATTGTTAACTGAAATTGATTGCATTTGATTTTGTTGGACTAATATAGACTGCATGTTGGTCTCCACGTAGATGAATGTCTAGTCTCCATGCATGTCTATGAATGCAATTCCCACGAAGCAGTCTTGTCAACACCTCACACATAGCAATAACATGATTACTTTCACGCAACAGTAGGGACTTCCAAGCAGCAGCAACAGGACTTCCACACATCAGCAACATGACTCCTTCCATGCAGCACCAGGGTCTTTCTAGTCTGAGTCTTCCATGCACTAGTCTCCAGATCTCTACCACGCCAAATGGTTGTTCAATGTTTGCTTCTATTTTCCACAGGCTAGAGGACTATTTTCTTCTATGATACCAAAATGTCGCAAGAAAATAGATGAGAAGAATGTGGAGTGAAATGCTGTCAACACATTGATTTTATTATGAAGAAGCACGTACATTATATAGGAGAAATAATTAACTATATTCCCCTAAACTGAAGGAGGAATATTTGGATGAAGGTGAGGTAATAATGGAATACACCAAGGAAGAGATAATAAAGGGATAAAATAAAACAAACACTCCTAAAATATGAATTATGCAACGTATGCTAACACTACCTTCAACCTCTATAGTTATATTTTCTTCCACCACTCCTTTATCTTATTTCATGAACTATAATATCCTTTCTATTTTCCTCCAACCACCATTATCTCATCCAAATTTCATTTCCCTTCCAATCACTATTCACTCATTCCCTCCTCTAAATCTCCTTTTCACCACAATTCTTCCCTTCCCTTCTACAACCCTCCATTTTTCTGAACTCTCTCTTTCATCCACTCCACTCTAACGATTTTTGAATTTCCTTCAATTAATTTCATTTCCCATCCAATAACTATTCACTCATTCCCTCACCTAAATCTCCTTTTCCTTAAAATTCTTCCATTCCCTTATCCAACCCTCATCTTGTCTCCATTCTCTCTTCCATCCACTCCACTCTAATGTTTTTTTTATTTACTCCAAACACTTTCAACCTCCATAATTTCTTTTTCCTCCACCATTCCTTTTTCCTATTTCCAAGACCATAATGTCCTTTCCATTTTCCTCCAACCACCATTCTTTCAGCCAAATCTCATTTCCCCTCCTCTAAATCTCCTTTCCCCTTCCATTGTTCCATTCCCTTCTCCAACGCTCCATTCCCTCCTCCAAATTAAAGTCATTCCTCTAACATCTCCATTCCCTTATTACTAGTAGCACTCCATTTGTAATTCATTCTATCTTCCATCCATTCTACTCCTCTAAGAATTTTTTTATTTACTCCAACCAGCTTTAACCTCCATAGACCCTTTTTGCTTCAATCTCCTTTCCATTTTCCTCTAACCACCATTCTCTCATCCAAATCTCATTTCCTCTCCAATCACTATTCACTTCCTTTTAATACCCATTTCCCTCAAATTCTTCCATTCCCTCCTTAAATTGATGTCTTTCCTCCAATTTCTCCATTCCCATATTTGTATCCATT
Source organism: Taxus chinensis (assembly GCA_019776745.2). Classification (NCBI taxonomy): domain Eukaryota; kingdom Viridiplantae; phylum Streptophyta; class Pinopsida; order Cupressales; family Taxaceae; genus Taxus; species Taxus chinensis. Next base: position 259,660,110 of record CM034147.1, on the reverse strand, counting down.
CTCTCTTCCATCAATTCAACTCTTCTAACCATTTTTGTATTTACTCAATCACCTTCAACCTCAATAGTTAATTTTTCCTCCACCACTCCTTTTTCTTGTTTCATGGAATATATACCGTTTCCATTTTCATCCAATCTCCATTATCTTATCCAGATCTCTTTCCCTCCTCTAAATCTCCTTTTCTCTTTAAGTCTTCCATTCCCTTCTCCAACCCTCCATTCCCTCCTTCAATCGATGTATTTCCTCCAACGCCTACATTCCCCTATTCCCACAAACAATCCATTTGTAATCCATTCTCTCTTCCATCCATTCTACTCCTCTAGCCATTTTTGTATTTACTCCAACCAGCTTCAGCCTCCATAGTTCCTTTTTGCTTCATGACTCCATTTTCTTAATTCCTTGATTCTAATCAACTTTCCATTTTCCTCTAACCACCATTATCTCATCCAATTCTCATTTCCCCTCAAATTAGTACTATTCACTCATTTCCATTTTCCTTCAACCACCATTATCTCATCCAAATATCATTTTCCCTCTAATCACTATTCACTCTTTCCCTCCTCTAAATCTCCTTTTCCCTTTAATTCTTCCATTCCCTCCTTCAATTGATGTCTTTCCTCCAACGTCTCCATTCCCCTATTCCCACCAACACTCCATTTGTAATCCATTCTCTTTTCCATCCATTCTACTCATCTAACCATTTTTGTATTTACGTAAACCAGCTTCAACCTCCATAGTTCCTTTTTTCTTCGTGACTCCATTTTCTTAATTCATGGACTATAATCAACTTTCCATTTTCCTCTAACCACCATTCTCTCATCCAAATCCCATTTCCCCTCTGATTACTATTCACTCATTTCCTTCTCTAGAAATCCTTTTCCCTCAAATTCTTCCATTCTCTTCCCCATCCCTTTATTTCCCCATTCCCTCCTCAAGCCATGGTCTTTCCTCCAACATTTCCATTCCCATATTCCGACCAACACTCCTTCAATAGATGTCTCTCCTCCAAGGTCTCCATTCCCATACTCCCACCAACACTCCATTTGTAATCCATTCTCTCTTCCATCCATTCTACTCCTCTAGCCATTTTTGTATTTATGCCAACCAGCTTAAACCTCCATAGTTCCTTTTTACTTTGTGACTCCATTTTCTAAATTTTTGGACAATAATCAACTTTCCATTTTCCTCTAACCACCATTCTCTCATCCAGATTTCATTTCCCCTTTGATTAATATTCACTCATTTCCTTCTCTAAATATCCTTTTCCCTCAAATTCTTCCATTCCCTTCCTCATCCCTTTATTTCCCCATTCCCTCCTCAAGCCAATGTCTTTCCTATAACATCTCCATTCCCATATTCCCACCAACACTCCTTCAATCGATGTCTTTCCTCCAATGTCTCCATTCCCCTATTCCCACCAACACTCCATTTGTAATCCATTCTCTCTTCCATAGATTCTACTCCTCTAACCATTTTTGTATTTACTCCAACCAGCTTCAACCTCCATAGTTCCTTTTTGCTTCGTGACTCCATTTTCTTAATTCCTAGACTATAATCAACTTTCCATTTTCCTCCAACCACCATTCTCTCATCCAAATCTCATTTCCCCTCCAATTAGTACTATTCACTCATTTCCTTCTCTAAATATCCTTTTCCCTCACATTCTTCCATTCCCTTCCCCATTCCCTCCTCAATTCAATGTCTTTCCTCCAACATCTCCATTCATATATTCCCACCAACGCTCCTTCAATCAATTTCTTTCATCCAACGTCTCCATTCCCCTATTCCTACCAACACTCTATTTGTAATCCATTCTACTCCTCTAACCATTTTTGTATTTACTCCAACCAGCTTCAACTTTCATAGTTCCTTTTTGCTTTATGACTCCATTTTCTTAATTCCTTGACTATAATCAACTTTTTATTTTCCTCTAACCACCATTCTCTCATCCAAATCTCATTTCCCCTATGATTACTATTCACTCATTTCCTTCTCCAAATATCATTTTCCCTTAAATTATTCCATTCCCTTCCCCATTCCCTCCTTAAGTCAATTTCTTTCCTCCAATATCTACATTTCCATATTCCCACCAATGCTCCATTTGTGTGCATTCTCTCTTCCATTAATTCCACTCTAACAATTTTTGTATTTAATCCAATCACCTTCAACATCCACAACTCCTTTTCGATCACCACTCCTTTTTCTTGTTTCATGGAATATAATCTCTCATCCAAATTTCATTTCCCCTCCGATCACTATTCACTCATTTTCATTTTCCTCCAACAACCATTCTCTCATCCAAATCTCATTTTCCCTCCAATCACTATTCACTTTTTCCCTCCTCTAAATCTCCTTTTCCCTTTAATTCTTCCATTCCCTCCTCCAACCCTCCATTCCCTCCTTCAATCGATGTATTTCCTCCGACGTCTTCATTCCCCTATTCCCACAAACAATCCATTTGTAATCCATTCTCTCTAAACCATTTTTGTATTTAATCGAACCAACTTCGACCTCAATAGTTCCTTTTTGCTTTGTGACTCCATTTTCTTAATTCCTAGACTATAATCAACTTTCCATTTTCCTCCAACCAACAATCTCTCTGTAATGCCCCGCTGGGCATTGGAGTCCTTGTCAAAGAGGGGCCCTGAGCAGTAAGCAAAGTGTTCGCCGAATGTTATGGATTGCAAATATTTCAAATCTATTATGCACATAGATTTCATGTTTCCCTTCGGTGTAGGTAATCATAATTGTTTGTTTTTTCTAAGCTTTCAGGTCAACTCTGCGCAGGAGATACTGTAATGCCCCGCTGGGCATTGGAGTCCTTTTCTACCCGCCACCATGGCCAACCTGGCAAGTCTTATGGCACGTGGGTGCTTTGGGTCACCTCTCAACCACCCTACCTGTCGTCGGCATGGCTGTCTTGTCTGTCGTTGCGTGAGGAAAGGGGTGGAGTCCTGTTTTTCCTTGCCGTGATATCTTTTGATCCTCTTTCAATGCGTTTAGGTGGAATTCAGGTGCATTCTCCTTGGGCTGCGTGTGGAGTGGGTGAGAGGCCAGAAAAACCTGCTCTGTCCAGGCGCCTTCCCTGCTAGCCGCGTGAGTTTGTATGGCCGTATGCAGCAGCTACAGAGAAGAGAAGTAAACTTATCTCAGAAGTTCAGCGGCCTCCAGAGAGAGTGAAGTGCGACAGCTGCAGGGCGATCCCAAGGCACCGCTGGTGTTGATCCTGGTGTTCTGGTTGCACGTGACCAGTCGTGACCAGTTGTGCAAAATCTTGCAGTTGTAGTTGAAGAACGAGATAAAGGTTTGTTGAGCTGTCTTGCCCTTTCATTGTGGAAAGTCGCTCTGTCCAGGTGATGAATCTAACATGGAAGAAGCTCAATCAAACCTTGAGGCAAGTTTTGCAATGAGGCTGAGAGTGCTGTTTCACTGTTATTCTAGTGTTGTTTCACTGCTGTTTCACTGCGTCCACTGTAGTTTTTGGTGAAGCTACAAGCTAGGGAAGTTGGCGTGTACCTCCACTTTCCTTGGGAGCTGTAAGGTGTGTTCTTGTGGGATCCACAGCAACTGATTTCAGCAGTAAATGGCCAGGCAACGGGCTTGTTGCAGTTGGAGAAGCCATTTTGAACGCTTCCATCGAGCAGGCTGTCCAACTACCTTGTTATCCGTTCAGTTAGAATGCATCCTCAAATTCGGGACTCTCCTTTAAGATATTTTCTTCAAAATCGATTAAGTGACAGTGAGAGTGTTACCAGGAGACCCGATGAAATCTATTACAGAGATCCCCTGTTGAGACTTTGCTTGTTTTTACGTTGTAACGCATGGAAGAGAATCTCTCCAGTGTGGATCTGTGTCTTGTCTGAATATTCCTGAAGCACGTTTACTTTGCCATAGTAATGGCGCATGCTTTTTGTGTTGGTGACAGATCACACCCGTGGGCATAGGAGATCTATGCAATGTTGGAGAAAATGTCTTGGGAGAGGAAGGTAGCAGGATATTTTCTCAGACCCAGAGCAAACGAACTTTGAAGTGCTTCCTGGGAGTTTGAATAAATTTGTTGGTAACCATAATGTAAGTTATCTCCATGACAGTAGCTGTAAGAGTTGTTTTTATGCAAAAAGGAAACTCGAAGACAGTTTTAGGGTTTTGAGTAATCCTTCAAGCTGCACCGGATTTTGAAATCACAAAAGGAACTAAACTTTCAAAGTTCAGTGGAAAGGATGTTAAATACGTTTCTCAGTGGTTGAGCAAGCAGTATGAGTTGTCTGTTTTTATGTGCAGAGTTTATGTTTTGAGGTTTTCAACAAATTGGTTAATCAAACCAGAATGGGACTGTTGAGTAAGGCCACTCTTCCATCTTTATGCATAATCAAGCATGAAGGGGGTCCTCGTTGTGCTCAAGCCTTTCAAAACACAAAAAAAAAAAAGAACCAGTAGCAGAAGTCTGTATCAGCTTTTCAAGAAAATAGGTAAAAGTTGAGTCTATAACAGCTTAAGGAAGACGTTAAAGCTCTGGAATCTTGCAGAATGGCAACATTATCTTCTTGAAGTTCGAATCACAGTCGAGTAGACGCTAAAGACGGGTCTATCTCAATAACGGGAAGAAAATGTTGTTCACGCTTCTAATTTCAAACGTGGGTCAGTGTTAGAGAAGCTGATGAGTCTCTATTGAGCTCTAATTCCTCAAGCATGCTCCTAGCTCGATGAAGAAGTGCAAAAGACAGTTCTTGTCTTTTGACATTCCTGTCTCTTGAACTTGCTAGGAAAGGTGAACTGTGACAGTGAGGGTGTTGCTAGCAGACCTGATGAAATTTATTTATGAAGAGTCTTTATCGAGATCTTACTTGTTGTACGATGTAACTCATGGAAGAGAATCTCATAGGGGCGGATCTGTTTCATATCAGAGTATTTATGAAGCACTTTTTGCCTTGCAATAATATGAGCTTCTTCAACGAGTCCTGACTTGGCAAGAAAAGAAGGTTTCTGTTGGATTAATCACGCCTTACAGGCTGCAGTTGAAACGTTTGCACCGAGTGTTTGATGTTGTCCTCAATCTAATGAAGGAAAAGGTTGTGTAGCATCACGGTAGCTGCCTACCCGAGCCAGGAGCATGGTGTAATCAGTATGTCTCGTGTTCGAGCTTCAAATCATGGGGTTGGGTTGTAGTTGTTTTTCATTGCGTGATTGTGGCGCTAGCTCGAGCTCGCAAAGCACTTTGGGTTAAAGGCAAGCAACGTCATTGAAACAATCATATGCAATTGGAGATGGCGTTCTAAACCAGGCATGTTAAGACTAGCCCCTGAAATATTTTGCTTTCCTTTTTCAACTTCATGAAATAAATGATCTACTACCTGAAATGACGCTTTAAGATGGATTGTTGTGTTTGATTCTATCAATTGTCCTTGATTGCATTGGTTTCTTTATTTTCCTGTTCCTTCTCCTGAATCGTTGTTCCTTTCATGATTGGTTTGCATAGGGGAAAATTATTGTTATCTTTACTTTGTTATAATTATATGGCTGAGAACAATGTTGTACTTGTTTTGTTTCTTTTGGATCAAATCATCTGAAATGGAAAGAGACATTCTTATGAAACATGGAAGCTTAAAAAAAAATGTTACCTTTCAAAATGCTTGGTTATGGCTACCCTAAGCGATATCAAATCAATAAAGGCTCATAAATGCTTGGGTCTGATTTCTGCTCGATAGTAGATACTTCTTGTTTTTTTTGCTTCCTTAGGGGGTTGCCTTCATTAGTACTGCTGCCCCACTCGAATGCTTCTGTCCTCTTTGGCTTGTTCCCTTGCTGGTGCTGACAAGATAGTTATCACCTTTCAGATCTACTGAATGTAGACTTACCGCTGGATAAAACACAAATGCATGTATATTTCTTTTACGGTGTTTTATCATCATTGATAAGGAATATCAAAAATATAGAAATCTGGGTCCTTAGCTAGAGTGGCTCTTGTTTTATTAGTTGTAACACTCCTCCTTGATTACCTTTCTATTGAATGTAATTTGTTGCGTAAGTGAGAGTCCTACCGGAATGAATTGATGTTGTACAACACTTTACACATAAGTGCTTTATTGTCTTGGATAGTAGTAGGTATGTTATTTATGAAGATTACGAATGAAGTTTGTTTAGGCTTTCCATTTAAAAGTTGTCATGCTTGCCTACCTAGAGTGTAGCTTACTTGTGAGCTATTTTGTTTATTACTCGTTTCCTAATAAGGCTTGCGGCTTGTGGTTTCTTCATTAATCTTTTCTGGTATCAGACATTAGGAAGGAAAGAAGGAAATTTCATGATTGTCCTCAATGCCCGAAAGTAGATCAATGGGATTCAGGATACAACCTTTAGCAATAGAAAGTTCTAGGTAGAGAGAATCCTAGTTGCAGACAAAAGAAATTAGAGAGAATCCTAGTTGTTAACGTTTATTACTTTTAAAAGACCTTGTAAGGAAGAGGCGATAGACCTCTTGTTTAGATTGTAACGATGGAATGTTTCCTTTGGGGTCACGTATCCCTTTATTGATATGAAACATCCTCCTGGAAGGACTGGGTAACTATGTTTTGGTTTCGCGTCTTGTTCGTAACTAGTATGTCTTTGACTCTCAAGTTTTTCTTTTCCTTTTATGGTGGATGGTTTGAATATTATATTTAAGTCACGTAATCCATACGGTTGCATGATCAAAATTCTCTATACTATTGACCTTTCGTTCCTATCCCACGAGTTCTTGGATTGTTTCTTTGTTTTGTGATATACTGCTTGTTGGAATGTTTGACTTCCTCAGTGTTGGTTGTAACCTTGTGACGACATGTTGTGTCGTGTTGAGTCAAAGCAAGTCAAAAAAAAAAAAAGTTGTCCTGTATTTCACTGTGTTGTTCTTGTGTTGGTAATTTTGGTGCGCTACACTCTCATTTAAATCTCATTTCCCCTATGATTACTATTCACTCATTTCCTTCTCTAAATATCCTTTTCCATCAAATTTTTCTAGTCCCTTCCCCATCCCTTTATTTCCCCATTCCCTCCTCAAGTCAATTTATTTCCTCAAACATCTCCATTCCCATATTCCCACCAACGCTCCATTTGTATCCATTCTCTCTTCCATCCACTCCACTCTAACCATTTTTATATTTACTCCAATCACCTTCAACCTCCATAATTTCTTTTCCTTCACCACTCCTTTTTCTTGTTTCATGGAATATAATCTCTCATCCAAATCACATTTCCCCTCTAATCACTATTCATTCATTCCCTCCTCTAAATCTCCTTTTCCCTCAAATTCTTCCATTCCCTTCTCCAACCCTTCATTCCCTCCTTCAACCAATATCTTCCCTTCAATGTCTTCATTCCCCTATTCTCACCAACCCTCCAATCACCTTCAACCTCCAGAGTTACTTCACCACTTCTTTTTATTGTTTCATGGAATATAATCTCTCATCCAAATCTCATTTCCCCTCTAATCACTATTCATTCATTTCCTCCTCTAAATATCCTTTTCCATCAAATTCTTCCATTCCCTCCCCCAACCCTTTATTTCCCTCCATTCCCTCCACAAATCAATGGATTTCCTCCAACATATCCATTCCCATATTCCCACCAACACTCCTTTTGTATCCATTCTCTCTTCCATCAATTCCACTCTAAACATTTTTGTATTTACTCCAATCACCAACCTCCATAATTCCTTTTCCTTCACCACTCTTTTTTCTTGTTTCATGGAATATAATCTCTCATCCAAATATGATTTCCCCTCCAATCACTATTCATTCATTCCATCCTATAAATTTCCTTTTCCCTCAAATTTTTCCATTCCCTTCTCCAACCCTCCAATCACCTTCAACCTCCATAGTTCCATAATTCCTTCACCACTCCTTTTTCTTGTTTCATGGAATATAATATCTCATCCAAATCTCATTTCCCCTCCAATCACTATTCATTCATTCCATCCTATAAATCTCCTTTTCCCTCAAATTTTTCCATTCCCTTCTCCAACCCTCCATTCCCTCATTCTCACCAACCCTTCAATCACCTTCAACCTCCACAGTTCCACAGTTCCTTCACCACTCCTTTTTCTTGTTTCATGAAATATAATATCTCATCCAAATCGCATTTCCTCTCAAATCACTATCCACTCATTTCCTCCTCTAAATATCCTTTTCCCTCAAAATCTTCCATTCCTTCCCCCAACCCTTTATTTCCCATATCCCCACCAATGCTCCATTTGTATCCATGATCTCTTCATGGAATATAATATCTCATCCAAATCTCATTTCCCCTTTAATCACTATTCATTCATTTCCTCCTCTAAATATCCTTTTCCCTCAAATTCTTCCATTCCCTCCCCTAACCCTTTATTTCCCTCCATTACCTCCTCAAATCAATGGATTTCCTCCAACATATCCATTCCCATATTCCCACCAACACTCCTTTTGTATCCATTCTCTCTTCCATCAATTCCACTCTAAACATTTTTGTATTTACTCCAATCACCAACCTCCATAATTCCTTTTCCTTCACCACTCTTTTTTCTTGTTTCATGGAATAGAATATCTCATCCAAAGCTCATTTCCCCTCCAATCACTATTCATTCATTCCATCCTATAAATTTCCTTTTCCCTCAAATTTTTCCATTCCCTTCTCCAACCCTCCAATCACCTTCAACCTCCACAGTTCCACAATTCCTTCACCACTCCTTTTTCTTGTTTCATGGAATATAATATCTCATCCAAATATCATTTCCCCTCCAATCACTATTCATTCATTCCATCCTATAAATCTCCTTTTCCCTCAAATTTTTCCATTCCCTTCTCCAACCCTCCATTCCCCCATTCTCACCAACCCTTCAATCACCTTCAACCTCCACAGTTCCATAGTTCCTTCACCACTCCTTTTTCTTGTTTCATGAAATATAATATCTCATCCAAATCTCATTTCCTCCTCTAAATATCCTTTTCCCTCAAATTCTTCCATTCCTTCCCCCAACCCTTTATTTTCCATATTCCCACCAACGCTTCATTTATATCCATTATCTCTTTCCATCAATTCCTCTCTATCCTTTTTTTTATTTACTCCAATCACCTTCAACCTCCATAATTCATTTTCCTTCACCACTCCTTTTTCTTTTTTCATGGAATATAATCTCTCATCCAGATCCCATTTCCCCTCCAATCACTATTTATTCATTCCCTCCTCTAAATCTCATTTTCCCTAAAATTCTTCCATTCCCTTCTCCTCCAATATCTTCCCTCCAACGTCTTCATTCCCTTATTCCCACCAACCCTCCTCCATCTCTCTCCTTTAGCCATTTTTGGTTTCCTCCAACATTTTCATTCCCTTGGTTCCTTTTTCCTCTAGCAGTCATTTTTCTTATTTCCTGGACTACAATCTCCTTTACATTTTCTTCCAACCATATCATTCCCTCATCCAAATCTTATTTCCCCTCTAAACACTCTTCACTCATTCCATCCAACTTTTACATTCCCTTCTCCAACCCTCCATTTCCTTCCATTCCCCTATTCCCAACAACCCTCCATTTGATTTCCTCTCTTCCATCCATTTCACTCCTCTAACCATATTTGTATTTCCTCCAACCACCTTGAACCGCATCCAATTATTCCATTTCCTTCCAGTCCCTTCTCTCATTCCCCTATTCCCAACAACCCTCTGTTTGATTTCATCCATTCCACTCCTCTAACCATATTTGTATTTCCTCCAACCACCTTGAACCGCATCCAATTATTCCATTTCCTTCCAGTCCCTTCTCTCATTCCCCTATTTCCAACAACCCTATGTTTGATTTCATTCTCTCTACCATCCATTCCACTCCTCTTACCATAATTGTATTTCCTCTAGCCACCTTGAACCTCCATTGTTTCTTTTTCCTCCACCATTCTTTTTTTCTTATTTCCTCCTATAATCTCCTTTCCATTTTCCTCCAACCATCATTCTGTCATCCAAATCTCATTTTCCCTCCAATCATTATTCCCTTGTTCACTTCTCTAGCTCTCCATCTCCCTCTAAACCTTTGAATTTCTCTGATATTGTCCATTCTTCGTATTTCCTCAATCCTTCTTATAATCTCCTTTAGATTTTAATCCAATTGCATTCCCTCATATAACACTTCATTTCCCTCCAATATTCCTCTAACCCTCAATTATTCATATTTCATCTAACCATGATTGCCTCATTGAAGTCTCATTTCCCCTCTAACCAGCATCTCCTCATAGCCTTTTCTAACTCTCCATTTCCCTATTTCCTTCAACCTTTCCTCCAACCATCCATTCTTCTTTTTTCCTCAACCATCCATTTCAGTTTTCTCCAAGCCTCTATTTAACCACAATTTCTCATTTTTCCTCCAACCCTACTCTCCCAATATCTATTCCCTATTCCTTTAAGACCAAATAAATTCATTATTTCTATCGTAGGCTAATTATTATTAACATAGATATACACACTATAACTATGTAATAATTGTTGTCATTACATTTTTTATTAAAAATGAATAAAATACTATTTATTATCACTAGTAAAAGTATATTAAAAAAGTATATAGACTTGTAAAAATTATGAATAATAATAAATGAATGAAGGAACACAAAATAACAATACAAAATCACCATTCATTACATAGGAGTGTATTATGATCATATTATTATATAATTAAATATGGATAAATTATTATTTTTATCATTGTAAAAAATAGATACAAGCATTTAAAATTATGAATTATTAAAAAATAAATATAAATGCAAAAAAACACAAACACATGACCCCTCAAAGATGTCCATGGCCATCTTTGAAGGGTTTGGAGGACATTTTCAGCTCCCACAAAAAAAAAAAATTATTTATTAAAAATAATTGTAACAATTTGATACAATGTGGCCATAATAATGGGCTACAATTTGAATCTATGACTTGAAAACATCAAAATCAACCACCACTAAGGACATTAAACATTGACGTAAAAGGTTGGGTGTGAGTGATTTTCTTTCAATACCTACATGAAACAAAAAAAAGAAACAAGAAACACGAGATCGGTATGCTTTAGGAATAATGAGATAAACAATTAAAGCATGGGGTCACCAATTTAAACCGAAAGACAAATAAAATAATGAATTTTTTGATTGATCTCTTGGTTATTACCAATTCACCAATGCCAATTATTAATGGTTAGTATTACTTGTTACCTGAAGTTGAGGATAAAATAAAGGCTAAATAGATACCGCTCTATAATCTCATGGTGATTGTATGTCAATGCGTTTTCATCGATATTTGGTGCAGGGGAATTTCTCTCGATATCTATCTACATGGAAACAAATAAAACGTCAAAAGCATCAAACATTGGTGTAAAAGGATGGGGTCACCAATTTTCTTCTCAAGACTTGCATAGAAACTTTAAAAAACACATGAGGCGCTGTATTTTATAGAATAATGATTATTTTTTCTTAATCTCTACATTAGCACCAAATCAGCAATGCCAATTATTATTTAGTAAAGAAGGAAAATATGCACTCTACCATGTCTCTCATGTCTTTGTCATAAATGGCCAGGAATATTTGGTGCCATCCAAATGATAGTAGAGGTAACATTGACTGCAACTCTACCTTTCCAACACCAAACGTCACTACAGATAATGTTTACTTCCATTGTGGAAAGTAGAAATTATTAAAAAGCATTATATGTAAGCTATAATATTTATAATGAGCGGGCTAATGGAGGCTGAAAATCAACTGAATAGAAGCCTAACCACATTGGCTCTATCAATAAACAAAGAATGTGAAGTGGGTCACCGTGCACCAAACCAACATAGCCATAATGAAATGATCTTTTCGATAATCAAAATTTTCTTCATTGGAAATGAGAGTTAAAAATTTAAGAATTACTACACAATGATACAAAATGATATCATAGCTTTAGTTTTCCAGCGCAATTTATCCTGTGTCTGCAAAATCCAAACCACATGACTGTTTAGAAAACGTCTTTCAAAGAAAGTAATGGGAGATATGTAAGGGTTCCAAAGAACTAGATATTTCATATGCAAATGGCCTTATCACCATGGATGTTGTACAATGATAAGTGCCTCTACAAGATATTTCTTCACTAGTTTCAAAAAGACCATATTTAAATCCTAGAGTTAATGACTTTGTGTGGATTTAGTTACAGTTCGGAAGGCATATTACTCAATTATCTAGGTTAGTTGCGATGGGTGAGGGAAAAGACAAAGAGTTTAATTCTTCTCTATTCATACCTATGAAATCATTTAACTCATTGAAAAGCAGGGGAAAGAGGTCATTTGTTATACGAGGTCTAATAGTTTTGACAGGGTTGTTCTCATTTCGGGTAATATTTCATATCGTTGTCCAAGTAACATATTGGAATACTCTATTTTTATTTGCTAAAATCTCGAGTTTATGGATCAACAATGATCATGGATACTTTTTGTAGCTCAAAACGAATCCAGGCTATATTAAATCTTTTATATAGAGACATGGAAAAAATCTCTCTGAAAACAAATCTAAGGTATATTAAATCTTTTATATAGAGACATATAAAAGAATATCTCTTAAATCCTTCTACCAGCATAGCCATAATATTTCCGGCATTTCCCTAAATTGCATCTACTCAATTTTAGATTAGGCCCAGGTATTGACATGGCAGAAACCCCTTTTGCATATAATGAATTTTATGTTTCCAATCCACTGTAAATGAAATCTTTCAAACTTCCTCCCAGAAACTTGGATTTGTCTAGATTTGAAAGGCATTGTGGGGGGCTCACAAAGATATAGAATTCAAAGGATAAGACATGGATTTTGGTAATCCCAAACCCTTAGATTGTTATGATATGGTTTTCTACAAGGATTCATTGTACTGCATAACTACTAATTCTTCAGATTTGCAGAGTGGTAATCAATGTATACGACTTTCTGAATTGTGGGTCTTGTGATTTTGTAGAGTATGTTGTAAAAACCCATATGCTATAAATCTAATACAGAAAACCTTAAAAGATTGGGCACATAACACAATATTATAAGCTTTATGGGATCTGTATCGTTGACATTAGTTCTGAATATTTTCCCTAGACAGCCTCAACAAGAATTGGTGATATTAAATAGAATTAATTTTATTGATAACATTCATTATTCAAAGGTCCTAAGATTGTCTGCACTAATAGAAAATTCTAGAATGTTTAATGCCTATTTCAATTTATTCCAGGAAACAGAACCCTAATTAATTTGAGTAGGGTAAATGGTAGTAGATACAGAGGAGTATCGCCTTTCTCTGCAAATCCTTTTAGAGGTGGATGACATTGCACTTTCCATTTCATATTATCTCAATACTTACTAAACCCAAAAACAAAAATAAAAAATGTATTCGAAACAGTTGAAGCAAAAAAATAAAACATACAACCATTGTGAAAATCAGTTCAAGTGATGACAAGTCACACAAATTTTCCTTTCATTCAAAAGAACTTAAACTGAATGAAACAATAAATGAAAATTAGATATTATTTCTAAAAATCAGATATTATTTCTAATACAACATCAATAAATCCCTTACTGGAACAAAATTTGTGCAACCACACGCCACATAATCCCTTATTCCAGTCCCAGTCTATTTTCTATGTCAAATTGATTGTTGATTCCTCCAAAATCTCTCAACGTTGTGACTATCTGATTGCCTCATACAGAGAAGTAAAATCCATTCGATTAGAATCCAAAATACATTGAAAAACACAAACAAGAAAATTGAAAGAGAAGGGTACTGACGCTAACCTTTTCCAGTGCTCTCCTCGGCTAGATTGGTGGTGTAATGCCCCCCCCCCTAGCCTACCTGGACTCGGTCAGCATCATCTCCTTGGCGTGGAGGATGGAGAAATTAATTTTCTGACATGATGGAAACCTTGCTGGTGGCCGCACCCACCGATTTTCCTGATTTGCAAATCTTTTGCTTTCTTGTTTGACCTGCTTGTTTCCTCTCGGACCGCGTGAGATCTCCCGTGGATTTGCCTGCATGTGGAGTGGTTGACAAGGCATTGAAATATGTCTTTTAAGTTCCTTTTTCTCACGTTTTCTCCTAGACGCATCCTTCTTCCTGCCCTAAACCACGAATGCTTGCTTGTGCTCCTTCAGATTTTGCGACAGATAAATTGCTACACCGTGTTCTGGACTGTGGATTCTCAAATCGTGCTGTATAGGTAGCTTTCAGTGGAGCGTAGAAACCAAAAATTTTCTCCAAAGAGAGTGCTCGTGAGGAAGTGTTGGCTTTATGCAGCAGCTACAGAGCAGAGAAGTAAACTTATCGCAGAAAATAAGTGGCCTCCAGGGAGAGTGAAGTGCGACAGCTGCAGGGCGATCCCAAGGCACCGCTGGTGTTGAGCCTGGTGTTCTGGTTGCACACGACCAGTCATGACCAGTTGTGTAAAATCTTGCAGCGGTAGTTGAAGAACGACATAAAGGTTTGTTGAGCTGTCTTGCCCTTTCATTGTGGAAAGTCGCTCTGTCCAGGTGATGAATTTAACATGGAAGAAGCTCGATCAAACCTTGAGGCTTGTTTTGCAAGTGCGGCTAAGATTACATTCACGACTGTTTCTGTTCTGGCCGGAAGTTATTCTAGGGCCTTACCCATGGGTTCATATGGTGGTTTGATATGAAGATACAGAAAACAAATGGAGGCGTTAACTTGTTGTTCTTTCTTCGCAAGCTACTTCTGTGACATTATGCCTTTTACCTTTTCTGTTTTGTTGAAGGGTAAGGTAATAAAGCATATTTTCTCTCTACCTGCTACTGAATAAAATAGGGAGATGTATGGCACACATTTCTTCCTAGAAAGTTTGATGATATGTTGTTGTATGATTATCAAGTTGATGGACAATATTGTCCTGAAGAATGCCACCGCTATGATCCTTCGTGCATTTTGGTGGATCCTTATGCTAGGGCAGTCATAAGCAGAGTAGAATATGGGGTTTTGGGGTCCTGAAGGAAACTGTTGGCCTCAAATGGCTGTTATGGTCCCTGTTCCTGATGACGAGAGGGTAAAGAATAGTGTGGGAGCTGAACAATGGAGCAGATCGGTTATGGAGCAGGACACTAATCGTCTCACTCTCGCATACTTCGCCATTTCCAGGCCTCGACATCCTCAATGCCTCGATCAGGTGGAGACCTGGTCCCTCGTGGAGGAGGGGCGTGGGAAACCATCTAGTGTACCAGGTGTGTGTTGAATGGTGCAGCGGTGTGTGAAATGCACATCTGTTGCTATGTTGTTTCTGTTAAGTGTCGAATGCACCCTCAAATTCGAGATTCTCCTACCATATATTTTTATCAAAATCGATTAAGTGACAGTGTGACTGTTACCAGGAGACCCAATGAAATTTTATTACAGAGATTCTCTGTTAAGACCTTCTTGTTGTTCGATGTAACTCATGGGAGAGAGAGTCCCATAAGCGCGGATCTGTTTTAGATCAGAATATTTGTGAAGCATGTTTGCTTTGCTGTTTTTTTTGGAGCATGCGTTTTGTGTAGGTGATAGATCACACCTTTAGGCACAGGAGATCTATGCAATATTGGAGAAAATGTCTTGGGAGATGAAGGTAGCAGGATATTTCTCAAATCCAGAGCTTGCATTGAGTTTGTTCATCCAAAACCGATTCGTGACAGTGAGGGTGTTACCAACAGACCTGATGGAATTTATTTATGAGATTTTTCTATTGCTTCCTTACTTGTTTTATGATGTAACTCATGGGAGAGAATCTCATAGGCGTGGATCTATACTATGTCATCCTAAGGAAAGAACCCATGATAGTTTGCTTGATCAAGAGAAATGGTAACTCAGTTAGCAGTGGGACTACTTCTAGCCTGTAGGAGCCTGAAGGATGTGTAGAGAACTAAGGACAATTCTTCCATCTTATTACTTCATTTCAGGGAGATCACTTCACTGAGAATTTTGCTAATGATATTGTTGTAAGGCATGGATCGGCTAGGACTCTAATCAAGGACCTCCATCAGCATTTTTTTGAGCACTCTACCTTTGAAGACAGCGGTCCTTCGCAGGTTTGGGGTTTGCTAGTTGATTGGTTTCCTGTAGGCAGGGTTCAACTTTGCAATCTTTTGAGGCCGATCTGCTTCCATATCAGAATATTCATGAAGCAAAATTTTCCTTGTAAGTATATGAGCATCTTCTACAAGTCTATATGTTGGCAGGCATAAAGGGTGTTGTTGGAATTATCACACCTTACAAGCTATAGCTGCAATGTTTGCATCGAGATTTTGATGCTGTCCCCAAATCTGATGAAGGAAAAGGTTGTGTATCATCACGGTAGATGCCTACCCGAGCCAGGAGCGTGGTGTAATCAATATGTCTCGTGTCTGAGCTTCAAATCATGGGGTTGGTTTGTAGCTGTTTTTCACCGCGTGAATGTGGCGATAGCTCGAGCTCGCAAAGCACTTTGGGTTAAAGGCAAGCAACGACATTGAAACAATCATATGCATGGAGATGGCGTTTTAAACCAGGCATGTTAAATCTACCCCTTGTAATAGTTTTCTACCTTCTTTCAGTATCTTGAAATGAATTTTCTTTCCTCTTGAATGGCGCCTAGACTAGATGTTTTCATGGTTGTTTATATCACTGCCTGATTGTGTGGTTGTTCCTTTAAATCTCATTCCAATTTCGCTGATTTTGCTTGGAATGTTCCTTCCTCTCTTATAGCTTACTCTATTTCATATTTGTCTAAATGGGTTACTGCAATATTGAGTGATGCAGTCTAGTTCGTAGGGAAGGAAACATTATTGAGTTTTGTTTGCTTATATGACTTTCTTTAAAAAAAGAATTCTGTGATGGTAATTATAATTGAAGGTTACTAAATAGAAGGTTAAGCCTACATACCTCTTTTGGTTGAATAAATACGCATTTCCTGTTTAGGGCTCTCCTGTTTTGCTAAAAGGTACATTAATAGTGACGTTGTGTCTGAAACTTGTTTAAGCCTATGGGCATTCCTTACTTTATGTTTGATTAGAAAATGGCATTTGGGGTTGTTTTAGAACTGTACATGGTTGACTGTTGTACCTAGTCTAGATGAGGGATAACCTGGCATCTATTTTGGCCTCCACGTGTTGAGAGTATTACTATACCTAATTCTTGATGTAAACTCTTGTATGATTAAAGCAAGGGGAAACATTGTAAGTTTAACTGAATGAAATCTCTACAATTTTTATTAAGGGTCGCAAGCAAGCTATTACTAGCTAGACTGAAACAAAAGTTGTAGGTGAATCCATGGTACTGGACTCGTGAACTCGTTTCCTGTTAGATGACAGCTGATTTCAGTGATAATATCATAGGTGGTTGTTATATTTATCTGTTTGATATTTGCTAAGACTTTTCCTCGATAAGCCCACATGGATCAGGTAAAATTTTCCATCTTCTATACCTTTGGCAAGGAGTCCATAGAACTTCTAGGCCTGACTGCACTGCGTAACCTTCCTGATAGCTATGTGCGTTGGTTCTTGGTTTGTGCTTGTACTCGTGGTAAGGTCTTTTGAGTCTGGGGCATCGTTGGTGTTTTTCCCTCTGCGTATCGAATCCCTTTGTTTTCGAACTCGAATACCGTATACTTCAAACTTGGTTACTAAAAGGTCCCATTTTGTGGCCTTGTTAGGGAAATCAATTTTTATTTTAATGTTTTATAACATTGTCTGAATTATATAAAAATTATTAACGACTTTTGAGTTTAGTCTTCCCTTATATTATGTAGAGAAGTTGACGATTAGGATAGGGTTTGTTGGTAGAATAATGGCCCTTTCTGTGTCTCTTTCGTACGCTTTTGGAAAAGTGGATTTGTTTTGGTTGCTAGTACTACGTTTTAAGAAATCCGATAAGGAGGTAGTGGTAAACTCCTTGGTTAAAACCAAAACTATAGTTGTGTTCTTTTAAGGGCATCGAACCCATATTACTTTGAAGCCCCCCTGGAAGAATTGGATAACGTCATTTTTGCTTCGCGCCTACGATCATAATTAGTACGCTTTGTCTTCTCTTGGACCCTTTAGTTGGATGGAGTAAATTTTGGATTCCTATCACGTAACCCATAGCATTACATGAAGGAGATATCAACACTCTGGACTTTCTTGTTCCCAACCCATAAGGTCTTGCCTTGATTTATGTAATTTTGTTCTTACTAGTATTTGGACTTTCTCCTTGTTGGATGATTTTAGTTTTCTCTCTCATGAGATTAATATTGGAGTTGTGAGTTGTGTTTTAATCCATTTCTGAATTTAGAATATTCCCTTCTTGATATTGTTAATTGTTAGCTTACTATTGCATTGTGTAGCCTTAACATGCTCAGTTCTTGCGAACTGACTTTAGTTAATATTTGTGCAGATGGATTATGCGAGTAGACTAGAAGAAAAGAGTGTAAAAGTTTCATCTGTACCATTATGAAGTTCCTTGTAAAAATGTCCAATGTGTTGTAAATTGTGTAACATTGCTTGTAAAGAGAGTTGATATGACCTCTTGCCTTGTATTGTTTGGTAATGGTGAAATAAAGTGTCTTGTTCTTGTGTAGTTAAGCTTGAAATTATCCTTGTGAGAAATGGCATTCAATCTTTACATTGATATGAGTATTGTAAAACTTTGATCTTGAGAATAAATTATTAAGTTAAATCTTTCTAAGACTTAGCGACAATATTTTATAAGTAAAGAAAAATGAGTCGGTTAACCCTTAAAGAAGCTAAACAAAAATAATGATTTTATATTCAACAAATAAATGTAAAGGTGATCTATTTGAAATCAAATAATTCCATGAGTGATCAAAATGAAAACATCCTTTGTGAGGTAAACATTTATTAATTGATACCCCTAGCTAAACTAGCGAACACTATCCCTTTGGGGTGAACTCTTAAACAAGCTTAAAGGAAAACAATGGTTAGTTTCTGGAAGATATTAAGATTTAGTAAGTAGGAGAAGACTTTAAGTGAACTACTCTTCAGTGTATAAGAAATTAACTCAGTTGGTGAGATGAATTTGTGCAAACCATATATTGATTTCCTTCTGAAAACTTAAGTCATGAGCTAAAGGGCGTCTTACCAAAATAAATAAACCCTAACCATTTCTTACTGTGGCTTGCCCTAGCCATGAGTGTGTCATGTGGATTGGACTTTCATGTTGTCTTGTCAAAAGAAAAATAAATTGTCTTTGATAAGTGTGAACGTTTCCGTGCTGACCTTGTGGTCTTCCCCGTAACAAATGATTCCAAGTGTTGGTTGTAACCTTGTGACGACATGTTGTGCCGTGTTGAGTCAAGCAAGTCAAAAAAAAAAAGTTATCCTGTATTTCACTGTGTTGTTCTTGTGTTGGTATTTTTGGTGCGTTACAGGTGGGATGGGCTCTTCTTTTCTCTGCTCGGATTGGCACCATTCCAAACACACAAAAATAAATAGAGCACTCAAAAAAATTCATTAAGAAAGCATGTAAAAAGGAAAATTAGACTTAACTCAAACACATACACAACACACTCGCAACAGACACTAACAAGAACAACAACAAATACTAAAAAAGTAGAAAGAAAAAATGGTGTCATCGATGAAGCAGAGCACTAGAAAACTCAAGAGACAGAAAGAAATGATGCAGAACGTGGTCTGAGAACAGGTTAAATGTTGTATTTTCAACGGATATTTTTCAAATGGACATGCTTGTTTTGTACCGCTCCACGCCAACTGACATGTGCTTTTTTCTAGAGTAAACCTATCCAATCATTCCACACTTTTTCTCAGCGAAATTTAATGATCATCCTTAAATCGTCGGAGGCATATTTAAAATTTTTGCTTCTCGGAAGGGCATTTCCCCGATTCCATTTCTTGAATTCTGAAATTTGTCTACGCATCCGTACGGTACACTATTAACAATGAATGTGTGGAAATTAATTATGGGTCAAGCAAGGCCATATCTTAAAAGTTACTTTTTTGTTTTGTCATTTATGTGGATCCAGTTTCGTAATTATGAGACTTTAGATTTGATTTTTACGTTGGTTTATAGGTTTTAGTGTTAAGTTTGTGTGAATTTAGTATACTATATAATTTGTGTATTAGTTTTTAAAACAATATTTATAGAGGATATATATCTTTCGCTTGATGGAAATAACTATGTAACTATTAGTTAACCATATGTATGCACTTTTTTGGATGTCAAAATTATTAATAGATAAATATGAAATTGATATATTTATATGATTATAATTTGTAAAAAAAAAATATGAATTTCAATTTTTAGTTATATTTGGAGGGTGGATTGATTAATAAGATGTATATTTTTCTTTTTTCAAAACTAAATATAACAAATGATCAATTGTCATTGGATTTATTGACATTGAAATAGTTGAGAATTTATTTGATTATACATCAAATTTTATTGATAGAGCATTTTAACACCATTTTAAAATAATAATAATAATAAGAGATTTTTCTCGTCCTAAAACTATTCTACATTTTATTGATGTCTTTTATCTCAATGTTTCCACCATAACTTAAGAAAATAAAGAAAATCATGTTTCTTTCTAATCAAATTCAATCTTTTTGCTCCTAAATAATTATGACAATGTTTACGAAACCCACAAATAACAACATTGCAAATACTTTAGGCATGCTGGGAAAATAGACTGTGACAATGGTCACCTCAACAACATTTCCTACAATTTGAGTATCAAAAGCATCTTTGAATTTTCTACTTAGTATGGTCCACCAACACATTTAACACCATATTCCCATTAACCATTATTTTCCTCCTTAAAAACTATATGCCCCATCATTCCACTCCTTCAACACTCTCACCCTATTCTCACCAGCCATTTCCATTCATTCCATCCTTCAGACCTCTATGCCCCTACATTAACCCCAAAACCTCCATGCACATAATCAAGCTAACCATTTCCCTTTATTCCCTTGTCTAAACCTCCATGCCCTTACATTACCTTCCCCTAACCCTCCATTTCCCTTCAATCCTTACTCTAAACCTATATTCCTTTACATTCGACACCACCAAAACATCCAACACCCCATTCCTTCTAACTCTCGATTTCACTTCATTTCCTCAAGATTCTCCATGCCCCTACATTCCACTCTTACAATGCATCCAACACCATATTATCATTAACCGTCAATTTCCCTCTAGTCCCTCCTCCAAACCTCCATTCCCCTACATTCCACTCCACCAACACATCTAAGACCCTATTCCTAATATCCCTCTATCATTTCCCTTCATTCTCTCCTCAAACCCATCCAGCTTTGTATTATTGCTAAACCTCGATTTTCCTTCATTCCCTCCTCTAAACCTTAATGCCCCTATATTCCACTCATCTAATTCATCCAACACCCTGTTCCCACTAACCCTCTATTTCTGTGCATTCCCTCCTCTAAAATTCCATTCCCCTACATTCCACTCCTCTAACGTATCCAACACCCTATTCCCACTAATCCTACATTTCCCTTAATTCCATCCTCCAAACCTCCATTCCCCTAAATTCCTCTCCTCCAAATCACCTAAAAAACTATTCCCACTAACCCTCCATTTCCCGACATTCCCTCCTCCAAACCTCCATTCCCCTATATACCACTCCTCCAACACATCCAACACCCTATTCCCACTAACCCTCCAAACCTCAATAACCCTACATTCCACTTATCCAACACATCTAACATCCTATTCCCATTAACCCTCACTTTCCTCCTCAAAACCACCATTCCCCCATATTCCACTCCCCTAACACTCTAACACCCTAATCCTACTAACCATTTCCCTATATTCCCTCATCCAAACATCCATGCCCTTACATTTCCCTCCTCTAAACCTCCATGCCCCTTTATTCACTCCTCTAAACCTCCATGCCCTACATTTCCCTCCTCCAAACCTCTATGCCCCTTCATTCCCTCTTCCAAACCTCCATTCCCCTTCATCCCCTCCAAACACTAATTTCCTCTTCCAATACTCAATTACCATATTTCTTCCTCACTCTATTTCCCCTATTTCCACCCAATAACCCTCCATTTATCTTCATTACCTCCTTCAAACCTCCATTCACCCACATTCCACTCATCCAACACATCCAACACCCTATTTCTAATAACCCTTCATTTCCCTTCATTTTCTGCTGCAAACCTTCCCCTAAATTCCTCTCCTCTAAAGCATCTAACACGCTATTCTAACTCACTCTCCATTTCCATTCATCCCCTCATCCAAACCTCCATTCTCATACATTCCACTCCTCCCACACACCCAACACCCTATTCCCACTAACCCTTAAAACCTCAATACCCCTACATTCCACTCATCCAACACATGCATCACCACATTACTGTTAACCCTCAATTTCCTCCTTGAAATGTTTATGTCCCAAAATTCCACTCCTCGAACGCTCTAACACATTATTCCTGCTAACCATTCCCATTCATTCCCTCTTCCAAAGCTCCTTGCCCCTACATTACACCCCATCAAATATCCATGCCCCTACATTATCCTCCTCTAAACCTCCCTACCCCTTCATTCCCTCCTCCAAACCTCCATGTCCCTTCATCACCTCCAACCAATAATTCCCTCTTTAAACACTCCATTATCCTATTTCCTCCTCACTCCATTCCCCTATTTCCTCCAACACATTCATGTATTCCTCCCAACCAACAATTCCATCTTCTACCTCTCCATTCCCACTTCCAACCCATTACCCATCTAATTCCCTCCATTCAGTCCTCTAAGGAATTCTTCTTTTCTACACACCCCTCCATTATCTTCTCCAACCCTCCATTTCCCTTCTGCAACACCTCCATTCCCTTCTCCAACACATGTTTTCCCTACTCTAATGCCTTAATTTTGATATTATATCTAACCCTTAATCTCCCTCTATTTCATTACCCTACATTCCCTTCTCTACTCTTTCATTCTGACCTCCAACCTTCCATTTCCCACCTATAATGCATTCATTTCCCTATTACCGTTAATCTTTTGCCTCAATTTCCCTTCTCCAACCCATTAATATTTATTGCCATCGCAAA
>CM034147.1:259608649-259636586 GCA_019776745.2 Taxus chinensis | reverse complement strand
AACGATCTGATATGATAGCTTCTTGGAGACTCCAGTCAATATCAAGTTCTGCTAAGTTTTTGTTTGTTGGTTTTGGAACATGTAGAAAGTGGCCTGTAGGCACCTCGTATGGATTTCTAGACAAGTTCATGTAGGTAAGGACAAGAGGCGTAGCGGAGCCATGGGGACTATGCACAATTTTCTGTTCTAGTCCAAAAATTCTTAGCCTGATCAGCTGCTATGATCAATAAGGAAAGTTGTGTAATACTATTAGGTGGGAGTGGTTAAGATCTAAATACCAAAATATGCAAACTAGTGTCAATATCTAATTGGTCACCAGGCCCGTTGGGTTGTGGGACCTGCGGATCAAAATTGAAGACTTGTGGAGGATGTCACCCTTGTATGGGAAAACGAACTAATCTAATGAAAGAAAATATTTTTAATATTTTCTAGTTTTTAAACAATGGGTCTAATCTAATAAATAAATTAAATACAAGTAATCAACCGGATGTATCTAATTACTTGTACAGATATGTGAACTTAAACCTAAAACAAATAACCTAATCTAAACAAGAACCCTTTAAACCCTATCTCAGAAGTGAAGAACAAGTCATAACCCTAGAAGAGCTATTGTTCCCCACAACTTCCTTGATAATTTTAAAGAGAAAGCTTTCTAATGATCTGATCTACTTGTGATTGTCTAATTAATTGAAATGAATAATTTTACTAATCTATTTGATATGTAATTGAAACCAATGATTTGAAATTGACAATTTCATAAATAAAGTAAAAAAACACATAATTCCAACCTGAATGAGCAAGAGCTTTGGTAAATTTGGTTGTATCAGTATTTTTCCCCTCAGTTTGTTCCTTTCTTTCTCCGAGTGTTCATATGAGTCCAAGGGATCGGGAATCAAAGAACAACAACAAGAGGATGGTGCTTGAGAAATGGTATCTTAAAGGTAGTCTATATGCAATGCAAATAGAAGAGAGATAACACAAGAGATCTGAGCTTGGCTATGCAATTCCTAGTAAGATTATGGCAGCAATATAATACAAGATAAGCAAAAATTCTCAGACCTTTTTATTGAATACAAGCATGGAATATATAAGAATTATGGATGGGATGTGCCTTCATGCACAAGGTAAGAAGAGGTAGTTCCAACTAATTAAATCTATTTGAAAATAGAAGAGGGAAGGAGAACCAAGAAATCAAAACTATTTTTAGACAATTTGGCTCACTAATGCATCCTAAAAGTGAAGTAAAGTGAATCGTCGCACGTTAGAAACATGGATTAGAGAATCTAGAAAACGCGGGTAGGACTGCTGCCCTCCCTGGGTGGCGGTTTCTGAACCGCCACCTAGGTAGGGCAGCGATCTTGATAGTAAAGGCCAAAACATGCATATAAAGAAGCGGGAGCTAAAAAAGCATAAAAAGGCTAAGTAAGGATGTCTAGGCTACAAATATACACTACGAATGGGTTTTGGAGCTCGAACACCATCTCGAAAGGACTTGAATCATCATTGGGGATTCTTGTAACCATTTTCTGACAATGTATCGCATGCAATTGTTGGTGCGTACAGTTACATAGGGACCACATATCACAATTTCGAACTTCATGAAAGAGAAATAGGGCGCAATTAACCCCTTATCATTCAAACTAATATCATATGAGTATATTTTTAAAATATGGTACATTTTTAGGCTTTTTGTTTGCATGAGAACACAATATGCACTAAGTCTCGTATTCAATGTCATATTGTTTCATTGATTCTAGTGAAGAAAAAAGTGGCAACTTGTCAGGGCATTTACTATCTGACGACAACAATTTTTTCGGCCAAAGCGTTAAGAAATTACATCTTCAATTTTTACAATAAATTGTCATGCATGGCACGAGGCTCACATAACACAATGGAGATTTGAATTGGATACGATAGGAAAATTCAAGGGAGATTATAAATACAATGGTTTTTGAATATTAAATCTATCATTACAGTCATCAATCTATACAAATTTTCTTTTTAATGGTTTTGTAACTTGTTAGGATACTTTAATTAAATTATTATGCATTTTAAAATATAAACATTCAAAAACAATAAAAAAATTTATTATCATAATGAAAATACAAAATACTTCATAATAGAGAATATTGGTATATTAAAAATAAATTTTGACGTATATTCAAGATCATGAGAATTTGAAAAATTTAAATGTAATTAATAAAATATAGATGGGAAGCATTAAAGGATTAGAGGGAAAATCATGTGCATACATATTCACTTATTTGTAAGCTATATATTTAACAAAAGCATAAATAAGAGGATAACAATGAGTGGCATCCTTATGAGGGGAACACCATGTTGTAGAAATTTTATCTCACAAGACGAATATCAAGCCTCACTACATTGCATAAGACCTCCATATTCACCCTCACTATTTGAAACTACTTAGCTAAATCCATAATCCATTGAAACGTGCATATTCGACCACATGTATACCATGGTAGAAGTTCCCAATAGAACACAAACATTTCTTCAACCATGTGGAGAGGATGCATTTTTCGTCACGAAGCATATTTTTTGGTGGCCTCTCGGGGATGATTTCCTACTAAGCATGATTCCAATAGCCTTAAATCATCTATTGGGCATGGAGTTAATATTGGAATCCCAAAATTGATTTGGTTCCTTGTGATGGATCCTGGAATCCCCTTGAGCATTGCCAATCTTGGACCTCCCTGGAATGCTAAGCGTTATGTATATTGAATATTATGAATACTTGGCATTTATTACATACTGTGGAATTTTGACTGAAGCAACATTATGAAAATGAGTGGTACGATTACAAAGGAGTGAGTCAGCAACTTAGGGAAATGGGCTACCAAATTTAGATAGCCCAATAGAGGTAGATGGTTATGCTTGGGAACCCTCAATATGTAACCCACGAAGAAAGTGTGGAATGCTACTAAAATCATGTGTGTCCTTTCTTCCTACCTCATTCACCAACTCCTTGCAATTTAAATTATAAAATCTCACCAACCAATAACCAAAAAACAATGGAGATTGTTTCCACTCAATGAAATTCTATTAATTAAATACAAAAATAGGTTCTTGGTTTCCAAAAACATTTGAAATGTTAAAAATAGGGAAAAGGAAATGGAGTTCTTCATTTAGATACATGTTGTCTTACTCTCCTACTCTATTGTTAAGACATGTGTTGGAAAAAACATTGTCGATCCACTTCTCCAATACACTCATGCATTTCTCCATATTGTAGGGCATGACAAAGACCAACCCCAACTACCTCATCATTAATGATACTCTTTCCTGCTTGCAACTTCTACTTTTGGGAGAAATGTTTTGTAATATAAAATATTTTAAGACGGGTGTCACTTGGGAATAGTAATAAGAGACAAAAATACAATATCATCTCTAATTAATGTCTCAAACTACCCCCTCTTGTAGTAGTGTCGAAAACCTATGGCATCATGAATCCCGTATTAATTATTTTGATTCAAACTTACTTACATCTTACATCTCCTCACACCATTGACAAGATCACCATACTTTGCATTTTCTCTCAATTTGTCCATTTTTTATCTTCATATGTGATTTATAAACATTACGTTAGTCAATTCTCCAAATGATTATATCATAAAGGCTACACGTGTATTCATGAATCGACATATAGTCTAACATATCTTCCAACTATCCTCGACCAAAAATCCATGCATTTAACATATTCCATGAATTCATTTTTTTTGGCTCATCAATAGATTATAACTTCAAATAAAAAAATGAATTTTAATCATCAATATTAAACGATACCTATTTATAACCTTGGATGAGTTAGAGCACCAAAGTAGGGCCCATTCGCACAAATGTTTTTTACTCTTTTTCCAATGCCTTAAAAATTAATTACGATGATAGTTATTTACAAACTAGAGTCTCAATGGTTATGTCTGACACGTGTCAGGGAAAAAGAAGGTCGATATTTTGAATCAATATTCATTGGAAGATATTAACATAATGATTTTTGGTGAGAGAAACCCTAATTGGTACCTTAATCACTAAAGAGAAACTATGATAGAAAATGTGCAGGAAATCTATAGTAGAAGGAACCCTAAATGCAAATCTTTGGTATCTACCATATGTCAAGTTCAAAGTTAGAACAAATGTAAATTTCCCTATCTACATGAGGTGGAAAAGGAGACTCTGTGTTACAAAAAATTGACTCACCTCTCCATATAGTACACAAATGGGTTTCACTTGAAGATTGATTAATTCTTTCTTTATTTTCATTTAGTTGTATTGATCAAACATAACGAGTTATTTAATGAAAGATATCTTTATAATGGATTACCTTGATGACTTGTCCACTGAATCCCCTTTCTCCTTGAAGTGGCTGGCAAATTTGTGTCATCAATCATGTGCACATACTTGTAAGAAACAAGAGTTTCACATTTCTTCCCCATAAAATATTCTTTGTACCCTTACACTTCTCCTCCCTCAAACCCTTTCGTAATTTCCCCTCTTCTTCTGGTAAATTTTCCCTCCCTCAAGATTTACATCTTCGACACAACCCCTTCTATAGCTCCATTACACCATTCACATGTGTTTGATAATTTATCCAACCTTATAATATATTTCAAATGGGCAAAACATGACATAAGTAGGAATTCTTCTTTATAAAAAAAATACACTTTTATTGTGTGTGTCTTGTTTATAACGTATTAGAATATGTAGAGTCTTCTAAAGCGTCAGATAGTTGGAAAGCATATGTGTCCATTGAAAGATTCGTTGATACATGCTCTATAAAAAGTACTCCTTGACCTCCTCTGAATTATGGTTTGGTTTTGGTTTTTGAGGGTTTATTATTTTGTTTGTAGATGTTTGATGTTTGCATAGCATGGTCATGCATGTGCTTTCATTGTTTTTGTTTTTCAATTTGATCCGTTTGATATCTATGTTGTCATGTTTTGAATTTTAATCTTGAAAATTAAACATTCTCTATTTATAACCTTGGATAAGTTAGAGCATCAAAGTAGGGACCATGAGCACAAAAAAAAAATTTACTCTTTTTCCAGTACCTCAAAAACTAATTATGATAATAGTCCTTTACAAATTGTAGTCTCAGTGGCGGTGCTTGTCACATGTCAGGAAAAGGAAGGTTGACGTTTTGTACCGATATTCATTGGCATATGTTAACACAAGGATTGTTGATGAGAGAAATTTTAATTGCTACCTTAATCATGAAAGAAAAACTGTTATCACAAATGTGCATGAAAAATATAGTAGTAAGAACTCTAAATGTAGAGATTTGGTATCTACCATATCCCGAGTTAAAAGTTTGAAAAAAAGTAATTTTCTCTATCTACAAGGGGTGGTAAAGGAGACTCTACTTTACAAACAACTGACTCACCTCTCTGCATAGTACACAAATGGGTGTGACTTAAAGATTGATTAACACTTTCTTTATTTGAATTTAGTTGTATTGATCACATATGACAAGTGCTTTAATATAAGATATTTTCATGAGGATCATACAAGCTCGACAACCTGTTGCATCATGGATCCCATATTAAGTATTATGATTCAAACTTACTCGCATCTTGCATCTCCTGACACCATTGACGAGATCACCATACTTTACATCTTCGCTCGAATCGTCCACTTTTTATCTTCACATGAGATGGATAAACATTGCACTAATTAATTGTCCAAATGAATTTATCATAAAGGCTACACGTGTAATCATGCATCGACATACTATCTAACATATCTTCTAACTATCCTTGAAAAAAAAAACCATGCATAAATAACAAATTCCACGTATTCGAATTTATTTTTTCATCAATAGATTGTAATTTCAAATCGATAAAATGAATTCTAATCTTCAAAATTAAATGTTCCCTATTTTTAACCTTGGATGAGTTATAGTACCAAAGTAGGGCGCACAAGCACACACAAAAAATAAGTTTAATCTTTTTCTAATGCCTTAAAAATTAATTACTATGATAGGCTTTTCCAAACTAGAGTCTCGTTGGATGTGTCTGACATGTGTCGGGGAAAAGGAAGGTCGAGGTTTTGTATTAACATAAATTGGCAGATATTAACCTATGAATTGCTAATGAGAGAAATCTTAATCGCTACCTTAATCACTAAAGAGAAACCATGATCATAAATGTGCATGAAAAATATAGTAGAAGGAATCCTAAATGCAAAGCTTTGGTATCTACCATATGCCTAGTTCAAATTTTGCACAAATGCAAGTTTCCCTATTTACAGGGGGTGGCAAAGGAATCTTAGGGGATTAGTCTTGTTCCAGCTCGCCCATTCCTGTTCCCAACTTGACAAAATGTAAAACCAAGGTAATGATGGGTTAGCTTGTTGCATTGGGCTGTGGGGGTGCCCCTCCATATAAAAACAAATCAAAAAATATAAATTAATATTAAAAAAATATGAAAAATAATTAAAAATTAGATTTTCCTTAATGTTAATAAAAATTAAGTATAAAAATCCATCAAAATTGATAAAAACTAATAAAAATTAGAATTTTATAAAAAAATAATAAAGAGAATAAGTATATAGCAATAATTAAAAGTTAAAAAATAAAAATAATAAAATTAATTAATAATAAAAAGTAAAATTAATTCATAATAAAAAATAAAATTATTTTAATTTAAAATTAATAAAAAGTTCCAAATAATATTAATTTTAAATAAAAATGAAAAAATAATAAGAATTGTCAACATTTTAAAAATTAAAATGTCTTAAAACTTAATAAAAAATCAAAAAGTAATTAATTAAAGTTTAAATAAATAAATAAATTCCAAATAAAATTAAGTATAGATTAAAAAAAAAATTAATATTAAAATAAAAAAAGAAATTTGAAAAATATTAAAAAGGTAAAAAATATTGACATTATAAAATAAAAATATAAAATATTGTTTGTCGCACATATCGGGAGGGTAATGGTGCAATGAATATTTTAACCAATGGACGTGTTTGCTCTAAAAAAAACAAAGTTTGGAATGATCACATTAACATTCCTCACATGACTTAGATCATCATTGCTAAAGATGCCAAAGTGATATGATATCCAAAATTTTCTTAACTTTTCTCGAAAGTTGAAGGATATGGTAATCACTTTCAGGGGGAAGGAATTCACCATTGCTAAAAACATAATCTTCTTCATTACGGGCTTAGGAATGGATGGTATAATGTTTTATAAGAACAAGTTTGACAAGGAAGCTAAAGAGAAGTGGTTTGTGGAGGGTGATGAAGTCTTAAAAATTGGTAAATTATGGTTGTTATGCTCTTCTCTGCCCCCTCTTTACAATGATGTCGCCAAGATGATGGTCATATATGTTACTTTGAAAGGCCGATATTCTATGTTGCCTCTTCATTACCTTGTCCTGTTGAATCACTTCAGGCACTTTTCTAAGGTTAGTATTTCTTACTACATCTTGCATTTCTTAGAAAAATCTAGTTTGGAAGTGCAAGCCCATGTCAGAGCCCTTCCCTTGCATCAAGGAGTTATATTCCCTTCACATCAGTATATCCATGACGTAACACTCAATGACCTTATTCCCCTCCATGCTTCCCCCTCCCCCCAACTTCCCATCTCGCTCACCTCTCCCTCCTAAAAGAGTGTTGTCTAGTATGGACAAGGGCAAACAAATTGCGGTCGAAAGCCTCCTAAACATGAGCTACTCTTCCCATGAACCCAATCTTAGCATTGACATGCAAACTCAACTGCAACACTAGGCTAATGCGATAAAAACCATTGAGGATAATGTAGACTTTCTACTCATAGTTGGCAACATGAACGAATTGAGCTCCACAGTCCCTGTTAAACTAGAGGAAAAGATTGACAACATTTCAAAGAGGCAAGAAGACATGGAGAAGACAAAGCAATAGATGGTCAATAGACAAATCAACTAATTAACCATGCATAATGCTTTTCTTGATTTCATTCAAATTCATGTTAAACAAATCTGTGATGTTTGGGCATTTCAGAGGAGATTTGGACAGAGGGTAATGCCAAGAAGAAGGCCTTAGCTAAGGAAAAAAAGGACTCAGACAAGCAAGTGGTGCTTAACCTATTCAAGGCCATGGAAAAATCTCAGCAAGTCTTTAATGAGTTTCTCAAATAGTTTTCTTTGGTTTTTTGTCTCATTATGTGTTTTTGCGGTATTATTGCTACTGTTGAGATGCATTTTGGTTGTTGTTGGGATCCTTGTTCGTAGTCTACGCATACCATGATATTCAAAGTTCATTCTAGCTAACTTAGGCTCTTTTGCTGAGGTGTGGCCCCCACTTATCAAATAACCACTGCTCTATCTTTGTTATTTCTGGCTTTTGAGCCTTTTGTGCCATGGGGTATGGTCCCCTTTAAAACCATTTATCATTAATTAAAAGCTAAGAAAAACATTATATTTAAAATTTAAAATTAAATTTAATAAAAAATAATTTCATTTAGTAGGCAGTCGATCATCACTGAAGTCACCTTCTTTTTGTGGGCTTTAATGTTTATATTTTTTTCTTCCATGGTCGTGTAGGTATTTTTTGTTGGGAAAACTGACCTTTCAAAGCTTTGTAGTGGAGATCAGTTTAACCTCGGTTTTGGAAATGCCTTCTTAACTCAACTATAAAACACCCCCCTTTTGAAAGATAAAAGAGGTACACTTGCGATCTACTCAGAATTTGATAGTCATTATCGACATAATGCAAGTGTACCTCAATGTTTAAATGCTCAATGACATCATCGAGAGTGAGCTTTCAAAAGGCACTTTGTTAGCTCGTGTGCACAACCTATCTAAAAATTCCCATGACAACATATCTTACTATATTTTTACATTCCTATGATAAAATAATGAAAGGTATGCAAATTGTTGACTAGGGCCACAGAGCTATGCAATCAAAAAATGAAAGGTATACAATTGCATCACTCTACCATTTCATACATATAATTTGCACAGAATTGGACTAAAAACTCAATGATGTCATTTAAGCTGGGCTTCATTCTACCCATATTCATGGAAAGCATAACGATAGTCCAATCAATCATGTAATCATTTATTGAGTAGTGGGCTAATTTTTTGTTCATGTAAATGCAAATGAATAATCATTGGGGTCGTGTTTGTTTTCTTATTTGGATATCTTTGATGGTTTTCGTCACTGCGAAATGCCTTCATAAAAGGTGTGGAACGTGAATTTGATTTTTCCTTTGTGAATCTTAAAAGGTAAACTCAAATTCATGTTGCCACACCTTTCAGGAAACATAAATCACCATAAACAGTCACTATTGTATCATAATGCCAGACTAAAAATTTTTCCTCAATTTTTTTTCAGAACATTTTATATGTCGTTGGATAGTTGAAAATCTCTTCCAGGTCTTGTAATGACTGTGCACCTAGATTTTGTATTGATGACAAAAAACATGGATCATCTTGTAGAGGTCTTTGTACAAAGTCTACTCGGGAACTTGCTGGTTGGGAGTTCTAAGCTAACAGAAACATATCAAAGTATTGTCTTGTTTTCTAAATAGAAGCATTATTTTCCCAATTAATTGCATTGACGTCAGGAGAATCTTCAACCCATATGTTGTCATTCATACCTGCAAGTAATGGACAAGTAAATAAAGAATTCAAAAACATTGACATCATTCACAGTTGGGTTTTGACCCTGAAACTTATTGGATTTTTCCCATTTTTTAGTTTGGTCACTTTAAGTGTAAATTGCACTGTTGCGAATAATGTGTGCAAGATTGAGACAATAAAGTGAAACATAGAAAATATTGTTTGAATCTCACAATTTGAGCAGTAAAAAAGGTGTGCTATTACATGCAAGTATTTAATTCTCATTGTTTCATTTCCATCTTTCCACTGATGTCTTCGGCTTTTCTAACAAATCAAACGCCATCCATTCGAAAATATTGACGATGTAAAATAAATAAAATTAAAAAATCATAGAGCTTGACTTCCAAATAAAATATACCTGTCACTCATATGACTAATTGTTGGATGTGCTCAATTACCAATGATTGTTCATGTATCCCCTATTTTCTGACATTTACTCGAGCTTAAAACTAAAAATGGGGCTATAAAGTACTACATGAAGAAAGCAATGATTCCTTACCATTGAAGTCAAAATGGAGGGGATTGAAGTTCCCTACATAAACATAAGTTCACAAAATCTAACATCAGAATTAGTGAAAATAGAACTAAGTAATTATGTATGTGTAATGACAGTATTTTAACTAATTTTATCAATATAGAACTATTATTTTTACCTTGCCATGCCTGTGAATCAAATGAACAGGGTTGCTACCCATCGTAGGTGACTCCTGCATATACACAATGAAGGACATTATAACATAATTTAATAATTTTACAATGAAAGACATTACTAACATGTAATTTAACATAATATGAATTACACGAGAAATTTAACGAAATTTACATGTTGTTAGAATACCTCAGTGAGCTGTTGCACAGATGAAATTGCAACGGAAACACCTTTCTCTACTTGTCGTAGAGATGATGGGGTGTCTAGTGAAGTCAGAATCTTTATCAAACATGTATCACGTGAGTTAGATGAACATACAAGAACATACATATATTTGACTTCAAAAGTGTGTGTGTGTGTGTGTGTGTGTGTGTGTGTGTGTGTGTGTGTATGTATATATATATATATATATATATATATATATATATATATATATATATATATATATATATATGCATGTATGTGAAAATTTTACACAATTAAAATTCTAAATTGCCTCTGTGAATGTATGTGTACGCATGGTGCTCATCGATTATGGTCACGATGAAGATGCGCCTGCTGCGCATTGTAATATCAATGTATGTACATGTAAAAATACAATTATTTTAAAAAATTAACATATATAAGTAAATCAAGTACTCTGAACTTTTTGTAACACACATAATAACATAACAAATACCTATGAATATGACTCCGATGACTGTAATCCAAATGTCTTGCTCAAAAAGGCATCTGACATAGTGACATTATCGTGTGCACCCCTAACACAACCTCCACCAAAATCAGTACGCATGAAAATATCGTCCTCCTTGGGCCCCAACATATGCTACCACACGACAAGAAAATATGTGGCCTCATGCTAGTACTCCCTGAGGGAATACTCTGTGTACCTCTGTGAGCATCTGGCTCAGAAATCTCCCTGGTAAGTCGAATAAGGGTCAAAGATAGCCCCTGAAGCGCGTGGAGTGTATCAATCTCTACGGTCTCCTTCACTACTGTAGGGACAGTCTCAAGGTGAGGGGGCTTCTGTGTGGGGACTCTACCCTGCTGAACAGGTGCACGTTGTGCACCTGGTCGATCCTATGAAAATCCTTTTCCTCAGCCCTAGAAATCTCAGAAATCAAAATAATTTGGGATCTCGTTGAGGATAAACTCGCAATAGAGTTTCCTCATAAAGTATAGTGGCACCTCGTTGTTATTGCAAGGTGGAAAATCAAACGTAATCCACCATCAGTCGCAAAAATTATTTTTAATCAAATTAATATTGCACCAATGGTTGGGAAACCGTTTGCATGGCAACGAAATCAAAAAATTAGTATGGGGGTCTGTGCGTAAGGCGCATATGAGGTTTTTTGTAATTTATGTTTTCTTTACATCCACATATGAAAATTTGCTGGAATAATAAACCCTACAACCCTCTCTGTAAGGTGTCCAACAATAAATTTTTTCCAAACTACCGCGTCAACTTGAGAAACTAATGCCTCTAATGTGTTTCCAAGAGAGGCACAATGGGGGTTTGTAGATTGTGAATCCCTCATTCTTTTGATTAAATCATCAATTTCAATTTTGTTTTCAACTATGTGGGCTACTAAATATTCTTGACTACCTGGGGGATGTTGAGTAACTATGGGAGGGTTGGTAGGGATGACAGGAATAACAAGGTTTGGTTGTGGTTGATTTCCTCAACCTCAAACTGTAGTAATAAAAAAAATGTATTCAATTCAAATTCTACTATATAAATATCAAATTTCGATGCAATTTTGAGAAAAGAATTGTGCCTACCTCTTCTCCATAGCGCCATCGTCGATTCAGATCTTTTTGGCGATCTAGAGATGATCGTTTGAGCTTGAGATCCATTTGAATGACAAAACATGAGGGCACGATTAAGCCTTAAAACTTTTGTTTGAGGGAGATAAAATGATAGAGGCTCGGGCTTTTTTTTATAGGAGACATAATGTGTATGCGTTATGGTTTGGTAAATTCCAAACCTAGGAAATTAAAACACGGTCACGTTATAATAGAACGCATACACGTTTTACTTTTGTCGGGTTTTTGTCCACTTTTTAGCCACCCAACTTCGTGCATTTACTCTTATCTTCCCCCAGGGTCCAATGCAACTTTCATTTCCATGAGGACTCCAACTTCTACCTTTGTTCCTTTGCCTCCTAATATCAAAATCACCAATTTCAATAACACCCACATCATTACCATTTCCATTGCCATTGCCATTTCCATACCCCACATCCAAAATAAGGCCTTTTAGGCTTTAGTATGCACCACACATTGCTCTATTTTCTTAATAAGAAGAAGAG
The DNA here is from genome assembly GCA_019776745.2 of Taxus chinensis. NCBI lineage: Eukaryota > Viridiplantae > Streptophyta > Pinopsida > Cupressales > Taxaceae > Taxus > Taxus chinensis. The sequence goes on along the minus strand of CM034147.1, from coordinate 259,624,005 downwards.
CCTCGAAGGAGAGAAGAAGCTAGACTACAACTTAATGAAACTTAAAATTAAATGCACTTAATTTCCTCTTACAAACAAACAAATCCGACGTAGTCTACAAAACAATTCGAGTAGGCTATTGACAATGATCACTGGACAAAGATAGGAGAATGGTGTAGGGTTGAAATAAGTCATTTTGAATGTTTAAATTGCTAAGTAACACTTAGAAATGGTGATTGGTTATTCCTATTTTTTAAATTACACGTGTTTATTGCATTGGTAAATCCAACTATATTGCAAATTGTCATTAAGGTGTGTCATTATATTGTTCACTCTATTGAACATTGTCGATATTATTTTAACTCGTACAAATAAACAGGGGCATAGACTATAGTTTAAAAATATCTGCAACTCGTCGTCGGAGCCTTGGGCATAGCCTTTTCAACTGTACTTGACAATGTTGTTGTTTTCAAACAAGTTTCTAAATTTATTTTCATTGCCCTTTTACTGTTTGAAATATTTTCCCTAATAGCAAAGGTTGAACACCAACAGGCCTGTGAAGAATTTCTCATTTCACACCATCATGGAGGCACAAAGAAGATTCACGACAAAGAGATACAATGTGGTCGGAGAGGGTTGCACTAATAGGGGATGACTTCTCCAACAAGAAATTAGGAAGGCGAGCATCAAGGAATGTCTAGTTTCATAACCACAACAGAGAAGCCTTGGATGCAAACGGATGACATCTATCCTGACATGAAAAAATCATCACAATAAATATCACTCAGAATTTTATATACCAGTTTCCAAAACAAAAATATTCGATTAAATCACTAGACCTACAGTGAGAGTGGAGAGAAAAATAATGAGTACAACTGCATTGAACTCCATGTCCTACATGAAAAAAAAAGGCAATCTGAATTTTAATCTTTGCAAGAAAAAAGACTCATTTGTCACTCTTGAATCCTCAGACAATACTAAGATTAGTGTGAATTCTACTACAAATCCAAAGGCCTCATAGGGGGAAGCTATACAATTGTTTCAATACATTACATGTTTGAAATCAAACGTTTCTTCATTTTTGTGCAACAACCTGCAAAGAAAAAGAAAACAAATTAGGTTATGAAAATGTATTTAAAAGAGGGAACAAATGAAGGAGAAAAATAGACACCGTAAATATGGTGGCATGTTCAGAATCTACGAGGTGATCCAAAAGGTTGTTAATGGGGCCAATGTCCATGTATTGATCTTGGAACCAGGCTCCCATCACAACCAACATGTCCAATCGCCCATTCTTAATCTCCTTGGTCCGCAAATTCATATACTCTTGCTAGCCTACGATGTACTAGAAGGGCATTTTCAAAATCGCTAGCGTTGTCGACAATATGCTCTGGGTTAATTACCATTTGCTTTGTCAATTAAATAGAAGTGATTCCCACTTCTACACTGCCTCCAACAATAACGCACATGTATTTTGAATTTGATGGCTAACAACTTATCATAAATACTTTTGTTTAAACTATAAATAACGGAGGTGAAAGAAATTAGATATTTTAACTAGTTATAAAATTTAAATATCACTACAAAAAGATTTCTTCCAATCAGAAAATTATATTAAATTTTTTTCAAAAATATTTAGGGAAAAAAAATTCTAACGGGCATGAGTGTATTGATAAAAAAAATAAAATATACCTGTCACTCATATGACTAATTGTTGGATGTGCTCAATTACCAATGACTGTTCATGTATCCGATGTTTTCTGACATTTACTTGAGCTTAAAACTAAAAATGGGGCTATAAAGTACTACATGAAGAAAGCAATGATTCCTTACCATTGAAGTCAAAATGGAGGGGATTGAAGTTCCCTACATAAACATAAGATCACAAAATCTAACATCAGAATTAGTGAAAATATAACTAAGTACATGTATGTGTAATGACAATATTTTAACTAATTTTATCAATGTAGAACTATTATTTTTACCTCTCCATGCCTGTGAATCAAATGAACAGGGCTGCTACCCATCGTAGGTGACTCCTACATATACACAATGAAGGACATTATAACATAATTTAATAATTCTACAATGAAAGACATTACTAACATGTAATTTAACATCATATGAATTACACAAGAAATTTAATGAAATTTACATGTTGTTTGAATACCTTAGTGAGTTGCTGTGTAGATGAAATCGCAATGGAAACACCTTTCTCTACTTGTCGCAGAGATGATGGGGTGTCTAGTGAAGTCAGAATCTTTATCAAACATGTATCACGTGAGTTACATGAACATACAAGAACATACATATATTTGACTTCAAAAGTATGTGTGTGTGTGTGTGTGTGTGAAAATTTTACACAATTATAATTCTAAATCGCCTCTGTGAATGTATGTGTACGCATGGTGCTCACTGACTATGGTCAGGATGAAGATGCGCCTGCTGCGTGTTGTAACATCAATGTATGTACATGTACAAATATAATTATTTTAAAAATTTAACATATATAAGTAAATCCAGTACTCTGAACTTTTTGTAACACACATAATAACACATAACAGATACCTATGAATGTGACTCCGATGACTGTAATCCAAATGTCTCACTCAAAAAGGCATCTGACATAGTGACATTATCGTGTGCACCCCTAACACAACCTCTACCAAAATCAGTACACATGAAAATATCGTCCTCCTTGGGACCCATACATATGCTACCACATGACAAGAAAAGATGTGGCCTCATGCTAGTACTCCCTGAGGGAATACTTTGTGTACCTCTGTGAGCATCTGGCTCAGAAATCTCCCTCGTAAGTCGAATAAGGGTCATAGATAGCCCCTGAAGCGCATGGAGTGTATCAATATCTACGGTCTCCTTCACTGTTGTAGGGACAGTCTCAAGGTGAGGGGGCTTCTGTGTGGGGACTCTACCTTACTGAATAGGTGCACGTTGTGCACCTGGTCGATCCTATGAAAATCCTTTTCCTCAACCCTAGAAATCTCAAAAAACAAAATAATTTGGGATCTCGTTGAGGATAAACTCGCAATAGAGTTTCCTCATAAAGTATAGTGGCACCTCATTGTTATTGCAAGGTGGAAAATCAAATGCAATCCACCATTAGTCGCAAAAATTATTTTTAATCAAATTAATATTGCACCAATGGATGGGAAACCGTTTGCATGGCAACGAAATCAAAAAATTAGTACGGGGGTCCGTGTGTAAGGCGCATATGAGGTTTTTTGTAATTTATTTTTTCTTTACATCCACATATGAAAATTTGCTGGAATAATAAACCCTACAACCCTCTTTGTAAGGTTTCCAACGATCAATTTTCCCTGAACTACCATGTCAACTTAAGAAACTAATGCCTCCAATGTGTTTCCAAGAGAGGCACAATGGGGGTTTGTAGATTGTGAATCCCTCATTATTTTTATTAAATCATCAATTTCAATTTTGTTTTTAACTATGTGCGCTGCTAAATCTTCTTGACTACTCGAGGGATGTTGAGCAATTGTGGGAGGGTTGGCAGGGATGATAGGAATAACAAGGTTTGGTTGAGGTTGATTTCCTTGACCTCGAACTGTAGTAATAAAAATAATGTATTCAATTCAAATTCTACTCTATAATTATCAAATTTCAATGCAATTTTGAGAAAAGAATTGTGCCTACGTCTTCTTCGTAGTGCCATCGTCGATTCAGATCTTTTTTCGTGATCTAGAGATGATCGTTTGAGCTTGAGATCCATTTAAATGACAAAACACGAGGGCACAGTTAAGCCTTAAAACTTGTGTTTGAGGGAGATAAAATGATAGAGGCTCGAGCTTTTTTTTATAGGAGACATAATGTGTACGCGTTATGGTTTGGTAAATTCCAAACCTAGGAAATTAAAACGCGGTCACGTTATAATAGAACGCATACGCATTTTACTTTTTTCAGGTTTTTGTCCACTTTTTAGCCCCCCAACTTTGTGCACTTACCCTTATCTTCCCTTGGGGTCCAATACAACTTTCATTTCCATGAGGACTTTGACTTCTACCTTTGTTCCTTTGCCTCCTAATATAAAAAACACCCACATCATTACCATTTCCATTTCCATTCCCCACATCCAAAATAAGGTCTTTTAGGCTTTAGTATGCACCACACATTGCTCTATTTTCTCAATAAGAAGAAGAGCCTCGAAGGAGAGAAGAAGCAAGACTACAACTTAATGAAATTTAAAATTAATGCACTTAAATTCCTCTTACAAACAAACAAATCCGACGTAGTCTACAAAACTATTGATGATATTATTTTAACATTATTGATGATATTACTTTATTGAACATTGATGATATTATTTTAACTCGTACAAATAACCAGGGGCATAGACTATAGTTTACAAATATGTGCAACCTGTCGTCAGAGCCCTGGGCGTAGCCTTTGCAGCCGTACTTGACAATGTTGTTGTTTTCAAACAAGTTTCTAAATTTATTTTCATTGTCCTTTTACTGTTTGAAATATTTTCCCTAATAGCAAAGGTTGAACACCAACAGACCTGTGACGAATTTCTCATTTCACACCATCATGGAGGCACAAAGAAGATTCACGACTATGCAAAGAGATACAATGTGGTTGGAGAGGGTTGCACTAAGAGGGGATGACTTCTCCAGCAAGAAATTAGGAAGGCAAGCATCAAGGAATGTCTAGTGTCATAACCACAACAGAGAAGCCTTGGATGCAAACGGATGACATCTGTCCTGACATGCAAAAATCATCACAATATATATCACTCAGAATGTTATATACCAGTTTCCAAAACAAAAATCTTCTATTAAATCACTAGACCTACAGTGAGAGTGGAAAGGAAAATAATGAGTACGACTGCATTGAACTCCATCTCCTACACGAAAAAGAAAAGGCAATCTGAATTTTAATCTTTGCAAGAAAAAAGACTCATTTGTCACTCTTGAATCCTCAGACAATACTAAGATTAGTGTGAATTCTACTACAAATCCGAAGGCGTCATAGGGGTAAGCTATACAATTGTTTCAATACATTACATGTTTGAAATCAAACGTTTCTTCATTTTTGTGCAACAACCTGCAAAGAAAAAGAAAACAAATTAGGTTATGAAAATATATTTAAAAGAGGGAACAAATGAAGGAGAAAAATAGACACTGCAAAGATGGTGGCATGTTCAGAATCTACGAGGTGAGCCAACAGGCAGGGCCGAATTAAAGGTCAGGAGTGCCCTAGGCAATAGTTTGAGTGTACGCCCTTTTCACAATTTTAGTTTTTTTTCCATCAAGTAAATAAATAATATATGTCTATATTCTTGTATTTTTAAATTTATATCACGGTCATAAAAACTTAATATTAAAAATGTCTTACTAAATTATCATAGCAGGATGCAAAATATTCCATGTATGGAAAAAAATAATCCTTGGAGATGCTCGAAATGCAAAAAATACAGTATTTTATACAAGACTTCTTATAAGTCTCATTTAGCCATATCAAGTAAGTGACGGGAACTCCATGTTGAAATAAAACACCATTTTTTTTACAAAGAAACAAAAGCGTTTATGTAGCTCCCATGGTTTTGTGAAGAGTTTTATTCGGATCAGGCCTACCAATTCCTCCATGATAAAATAAAAGAAAATTTCCCCAAAAAATTAAGAATAGAGAATTAAATAATTTTTTCCTTAAATTATACTCACTTCTACTAGATACACTAGTGACATTATAAAAAATTACATTAATATTTTTGTAGGACAAACTACACACCTACATAATATAGAGCTACAACAGAGCATGGGTAACTATACCAACAAAATCATACATGTTTATAAATATGTGATATTTTTTTACTTGTAAAAATATTACAAATTTTTTTAACATGCATGCATGAAATTTATGTTACTATATAATAATATCTATAAATGGGTTGATAAAAATTAAATCTTTAGATAAATTGTTTTAAAGCTAAGTTCTAAAATTAATTGATAAAAAGAAAATTTTTAGATTCAGGCGCCCGCTAGCTATTGGCACCCTAGGCAACTGCCTAGTTTGCCTAGGGCTTAATTCCCCTCTGCCAACAGGTTGTCAATGGGGCCAGTGTCCATGTATTGATCTTGGAACCAGGCTCCCATCACAACCAACATGTCCAATCGCCCGTTCTTAATCTCCTTGGTCCGCAACTTCAAATACTCTTGCTAACATGCGATGTACTAGAAGGGCGTTTTCAAAATCACAAGATTTGTGAACAATATGCTCTGCGATAATTACCATTTGCTTTGTCAATTAAATAGCAATGATTCCCACTTCTACACCGGCTCCAACAATCACGCACATTTATTTCGAATTTGATGGCTAACAACTTATCATAAATACTTTTGTTTAAACTATAAATAATAGAGGTGAAAGACAATAGATATTTTAATTAATTATAAAATTTAAATATCACTACAAACAGATTTTATCCAATCAGAAAATGATATTAAAGTTTTTTAAAAAATAATTAGGGAAAAAAACTTCTAACTTCTATAACTTTTATCCAGTCAGAATGCTGGTCACATCATCTCGTACATATCTCAGGTTTCCATATCTATACACGTGATATGTGGTCCAACTGTCCAGGCTCTGGCCATGCTCTCGTACTTCTTCTTAACAATGATATGATTTTGAGTGGGCTACACGAAATTCCAAATATGACAATCTTGATCATTACAAAATATTTCTACACGAAGTTTGTAAAGAATCGTGTTACAAGTAGAGGTATTACTTTCACCTTATCCAGACTATCCCATGAGACTCCGTGAGAGAAAACAATAGAAAATATTAATGGGGTTGAGATTAAGATAACTGAAAAATATCAATCCAAAAAGAGCTGAGATTAAGATTTAATTCTTGAAAACCTCATCGCAAATAATTGCTATTCTCGAAAAGGATGGACCCTTCATTCTTCTTTTCGACCCAAAAGGGCCAGCTATGTGCTATTTCTTCCGACCCGAGGTCAGCCAAAGCTAATATTTTGTGACTATAGTATTTGATATTGTAATGCCTGAAATTTTTAATAACTCAAGACATTGTCATTTAACCTTTCTTACAATCCACTTTTGAGAAAAATTCTTGTGGAACCTCTACTACGATGGAGTAAAGTATATCATCGATGTTGGGGCAAGCGTGATTCTAATTACTTTGAGTGGAAGAATCATACCTTTCAATTTCCTACTCAAATTTGAATGTATAAACAACACGGTCGAGGATGATGGGTATTGATGGGATTATTCATATCTCAAAAATAGGGATTCAAAACTTTTTCATCTTTGGTGATTCTTAACTCATTGCTATTCAAGTGTTGAGCGATTACCAAAAAAAATCCAAACACTTTCAATTGTACAAAAATGTTACCAAATAGTTGTTTAAGGAATTTGATTATGCATTATCCATAGAATCCATTCCTAGATCTTATAACTAACTTATTAATGACATTTAAGACATCAATGCATTTCTACCCCTTCCATGTGTTGTTAGAGGTGGATTTCATAGTGCTGATGAGGGGCAAACGCCTCGTAAATAAAGTGATCATTGTTTAAAAAGATCAAGTAAAGATAGATAATGTAGGGATCAAGGACATTAACATGGCTGATACAAATGATGTGATCCTAAAATACCTTAAATCCTATGAACATATCCCTTCCTCTCATGACAAAAGGGGATTTCCATGACCCCTCACCATTTTTCATTCCAAGAGTCCCAATATGAATCGTACTGCAATGTTTGGGATTACGAATCCTTCATAGAGGATCTCAACATTTTTTAAGCCATGAAGGATAACCTAGACGTTCCTTGCGCTCCAAAATAATTCAAGTAAGGTAATTCATCTCTCATAAAATAAACTATAACATAAACATAAACATGGAAAATATTCCAAGGACACTAAATCCCATATCTTCACTCTCCCCAAAAAAGGTGAAATACCATAACAACTTCTTATCAAGCTCTCTGAATCCTTTTATTTATCTTACTTAGATTTGATTGGACTTCAGAAAATGGCATTCATAACCAAGTGACCAAAGCCTCAATCCAAACTGGTGAGATACGAATGATAAAACTCATGGTGAGAGAATAAGTCGTCAAACTAATTAATATATACTTCAACTAACCTTTTGATTACATGAATTAGATATCTAACAACATTCATTGTCTTAAGAAGAATAGAAATATAACAACTTGCATAGACTTTATAGATATCAACAAGGCATTCCCTAAGGATGATTTGTTGTTACTTTCTTTTGATGTCATCATGGATGAAACTATTGGATATGAAATCCATTATCTCATGGATTTTTTAATGCTCCAATCAAATTCGTATTTGTAAATATGACTAGGCTAAAACTTCCTTTACCACCCTTTGGGGGACCTTCTTATACATTATCATGCCATTTGGCCTTAAAAACATTATGGGAACCTATCAAAAGTGATCACCCACATCTTCCATGACATTATTCACAAGATTGTCAACATCTAGATGTCAATGACCTATTGGGAAGAGAGGATGGAAAGAATGATGGAGATTGTGATGAACAGGTTAGACAACATGGAAAAAACTTAGAATAAGATGAGGACTAAGATGAGTTACATGTAGAGATATGGTATAAGAACCAGAGTACCATTTGCAGGTAGATGTTATAAGTGTCAAAGGTATGCAGGACACAAAGCCTATGAGTGCTATGGGATGAATATAGAGTAAAGTAATTCAAACAGAGCTTCTGATCAGATTGTAAAAGATAGATGCAAGTCAATTTTTTTGTAGAAGAGTTCTTTTAAAATCAAGTAAAAAAATGGAAGAGGTAACTCAAAGAAAGTACTTGTTTAGAAATGCATGTAAGTCTAAAGGAAAAGTTTGTAAAGTGCTTATTGACAGTGGAAGTATTGAAAAACTTGTTTCATTTGAGATGGTAGAGAAGCTAGGATTAAAGAATACAATATACCATAACCCCTATCAAATATCATGGATGCAAAGTAGACATCACATCTTGGTTAGGGAACAATACCAAGTAGAGTTTCAAATTGGTAGGTATAAGGAAAAAGTGTTATGTGATTTAGTTCCCATGGATGTTTGTCATATTTTGTTAGGAAGCCCATGGTAGTATGACAAGCAGGAAGTCCATAATGTAAAGAAGAATACTTATACCATTTTAGCAAATGGGGTTAGTCACACACTTCTACCTCTCAAAGGTGAGCAAGGAGCACAAGAAGGGTTAGTAATGATGATGATAACTAAGTTTTTGGTACAAAGTAAATAAGCATGTGAAAGGATATTGTCCAAGGCTATTAATCCTCAGAAGTTAGTTTTGAACAAAGGATTTGATAAAGACATAGATATGGTTTTAGTACAAGATGAGGTGAAAGATGATGAAGATGATGATAGACATGAAATAGATGATAAAGAGAGAAGTGAAGCACATCCTAAAGTGCTTGAGTACCAACAAAGAGGTCTAGTGATAAATAAATCCGATAATGAAGTAGAAAGAAGTGATAAACAAAGGATGAGTGAAGCAGTTAAGAAGAAAGACAAGGAAGAACTGAGAAAGAGGAAGATGAATGAGGTCTACAAGCCTTTTGTTTTTTATGCTAACATTGCTTTGAGATTTAATTTTGTAGGTACAAGTGAAAAAAATGAAGGAGGAGAATAATTTGTGACAAATTTCAGAGTATGACAAAGATAAGGAGCAATCAAGAATTTAACATAAAGAAAACAATCAAGAAAATGATGTTAAAACAATTCTAGAAGGAAATGATATAGAAATTATAGAAGAGGGTCAAAACAAAACAGTGTAAAAGGTGAAAATGATTCAAAAAGGAAAGAAAGAAGATGAAATTATTAGAGTCACAACCTTGATTGATCAAGGTACATCATATTTAACCATAAATGAGGGGTATATGATTAAATTTGAGACACAAGAAACTATGTGCAGTCCTAAAAGTAATAGTTTGATTAAGAAAATGAGAAATTTAAGGAAGAACTAGTCTATGGAAGGTAAAAATAAGTTGGTAAAGATGGATAAAAGTGGGTATTTAGTGAAATAACATTTTCAAGGGATCGTCTTCAACTGGAAATAGAGAAATAAAGAAGGAGAACAAGAGAACAAGCACATGTATGGGGAATCTTATTTTTCCCCTTGAGAGTATGTTTGATAAATATTTATGAAGATATGTATGACAAAATTTAAATATGATTTCGAATATTAATAAATAATAATAATTTAATAAATTAATAAATAAATGTCCTCTTCAATATATATTAAATATTGTTTTTATTTGTATAAACTATTTAGTAACATTTATTAATATTTAAATAATCAATTATAGTTATGACACTTAGAGGTGTTCTATAATGAGGCAAGAGTGGCATGCATTGATTGAAAAAAATTATATTTACCGACTAATATTTAATGGTTAAAATAATTTATTTTTTAAAATCAATTGAATTTTTAGTAAAGAAAATAAATAAATGATTATGTATTTATATATAGAAATGTAAGTTATTTTAAAAGTGTGGATCGATAAATAACTTTGGGAAGATATTACTAGGGAATTAAATTCAAGATAAATAGTGTTGGGATATTAATATTTTTGGTAGATAATAACTTCAGAGTAAATAATAAGTGTGAATGTAAGTAACTATAATATTATTATATTGATCTATATAATTTTTTAATTTTAAATGTATTTTTTATGTAAGTAACTATATTTATTTTTAGTGTGAAGATAATTAGTGCCCAATTATTAATAGGTATATTTTTTACTTTTAGATTAGTTTTAATTTACTTTTTACTTTTAAATGTATTTTTATTTTATGTTAAATTTAATTTAAGTTTTATTTTTAATGTATTTTTTATTTTATGTTAGTTTTATTTTCATTTTTATTTTCAAATATGTTTTATAAATAAAACATATAAACTAATATAGATATCTTAAATACATTTATCTAAAAGAAATGGAAGGATATCTCTCAATATCTTTTAGATAGATGTATTTAAGATATCTATGCAAATATTATGGTTTGAAAAAAATTGTCCACTAGATCATGGGTGGTTTTTGAAAGCTATGTTTTTATGGCCCATAATCAAGTTTACAATTATAATTTATAATCATCAAAACTTTTTCTCGTCACTCAAAAATGATTTAGGAGGCCAAATGTTTTCTGCATTCACAATATGCCGAGTTGGAGTTCCGATAGACAATTAACATGGTTAAAGACACTACTGATTCGAGCAAGTGCAACCAATCTAACTTTATGTTTTGTATTACATAACTTTATATACGTTGGAGTACCTTTAGGCTTAAAGAATTGAAATAAATTAAAAGCTGATCAAAGCACGGTGAGGATTCGTCTGTGCAATGATGACATACTATGAATTTCCCATTTGGAAATGTCTTTCAATGTAATTGACACTAGGAAATATGATCATTGCAGTTAGCACGGTGAAAAGATGTGTTTTGATCCTCTCACACGCCAAAGTACCGTTTGAGAATTGGATTCGGTGGATTTAGTGAGGTATGTGCAAGTATAAGTACTTATCCCAACAAAAGTGATCATAGGATCCGATCACCAGAAAAGGTTTCTGCCAGCATGATTTTGTTTCCAGAATGTTGGTCACATCATCTCATACATATCTTAGTTTTCCAGATCTATGAGAGTACAAAGAATCAAAATCCTTGGACAAAGCACGCGATATGTGGTCCATCCATGCTCTCATTCTTCCTTTACTTATTGCTTCTTATTTAATTAACAAGGTTATGATATCGAGTGGGTTACACGAAATTCCAAATATCACAATCTTGATCATTAAAAAAAAATTCTAAACGAAGTTTGTAAAGAATTGTGTTACAAGAACAAACATGTATCAATTTTCCTCAAGTGGAAGAATCATACCTTTCAATTTTCTCCTCAAATTTGAATTTATAAACATTACGGTCGAGTATGATGGGTTACTGGTGGGATTACTCCTATCTCAAAGATAGGGATTCTAAACTTTTGCATTTTTGGTGATTTTTAACACATTTCTATTCAAGTGTTGAGTGATTACAAAACAAATTCCAAACACATGCAATTGTACACAAATGTTATCAAAGAGTCTTTTTAAATGAATTTGATTATGTAGTATCCATCTAGAATCCATTCATAGATCCTAGAACTATCTTATTAATTCTGCATCTAAGACATCAATGCATTACTGCCCCTTTTATGTGTTGTTAGAGGTATTCATAGTGGTGACGAGGGTCAAACCCTTGTCATGAAAGTGATAAAGGTTTAAAAATAAAATGTCAATATAGATAATATAGGGATCATGAACATTAACATGGCTAATAAAAATGAAGCAATCCTAAAATACCTCAAATCCTATGCACATATCCCTTCCTCTCATGAAAAAGGGGGATTTTCCATGAAAAGTACATATTTTGAGTCACAGGAGGAAAAATTGTACGATTCATAATCTTAAAGCATGGAAAAAAAGTAAACTCTAACAAATTTCATGTCATCTTCAAGATGGTTTTTCCAAATAACTAGTCTTGGATTAGGTAATTATTGGGGAAGATACGAGATATATAAAAGGTTTGTGCCCAATGTTACATATGCAGTCTATCATATCAAAAACCTACTAAAAAAAAGGAAACCATCCTTACTTGGACCAAATATTGTTGAGAGGCCTTCAAGGTTGTCAAGAATTTGCTTTTATCCCCTCCCACACATATGGAAAAATGTCCCAATAAACTATTCATCCTTACATAGATGCAACATATGTATTCTTGGAATTTATACAAGCATTAGATATGTGGTCCATCTGTGCTCTTGTTCTACCTGTGGCCATTCCTAACAGGAAAAGGTGGCTCTTTCAAAAATATTTATATTGTCTACGTTGAATAAAAAATGTTTAATTCTAGGGAAAAAGGAACTTTCACTATACCATAATTATGATTTTTAGTGGGTTTTACGAAACTTCAAATATTAAAATCATGTTTATTACAAAATATTTCATTCATAATCCTAAAATCTAGCAATCACATTAGAGTAGTGTAATTGATATGTCTATAGGGAGCATGAGAGTAGAAATAATGTTGGGAGAAGCAAGACAATGAAGCACATATAGACGTAAGAGGGTTTAGAGGGAAGAGAAAATGTTGAAGACAAAGTAGATGGTTATGTTGTTTCTTTTGGTAAGTTACTATAGGATAGAAAATCAACACATGACCTTCTTCGCACCCAACCTCTCGAGGTCGTGCAAAGACAACCAGTGTAGAATGAAAGTGGAAGAGGGTGTGGTGGTGGCGAACAAGATAACTGGGAAATATTATTTCTTCAACATGTAATATTAGGATTTGTGAGTCTAAGGAAAAGAATGCTCTCCTAACCTAAACGGGTGTTATAGAATGATCTGATATGATAGCTGCTCGGACACTCCAGTAAATGTAGAGTTCTGTCGAGATTATGTTTTTTGGTTGTGGAATACGTGGAAAGTGACATGCATGTACCTCGTATGGATTTCTAGACAAGTTCATGAAGGTGAGGACAAGAGGCGTAGTGGAGCCGCAGGGACTATGGGTGATTTTCTGGTCTAGTCTAAAAAGTCTTAGCTTGATCAATAAGGAAAGTTATGTAATAATGTCAGGTGGTGGGAGTGGTGAATATCTGAATACCAATGTACACAAACTAGTGTCAATATCTAATTGGTCAGTAGGCTCGTTGGGTTGTGGTACTTGAGGATCACAACCGAAGACTCATGGAGAATGTGGCCCTTATATGGTATACGTGTAATCAAACCATGTTGCCAGGAGCAGTCCAATAATCATAGGATTGATTAGCAGTGATGTTTAGCATATTTAGTTTGTCTATTTTCTCAGCAAAAGTGGCAAGTGTGTGTAATACTGTCAAACACAAACTTGTATCAATGTCAGTTATCAATTCCGGCCCATTGGGTTGTGGGACCAAGGGTCGCAACTATATGTCTTCTCTTGTTGTGGACCATTGATGGTCATGCGGAGTGGGTTGAAATGTTTTAAATAAAAAAACTACATATCAAAGGAAATCTAATCTATGTTTTTGTTATTTTCATAGTATATTAGAACAAAGCAATGAAGACAAACTAATCTAATGAAAGCAAATGTTTTTAATCTTTTCTAGTTTTTAAACAATGCGTCTAATCTAATAAACAAATTAAATACATGTAATCAATTAGATGTAACTAATTACTTGTGCAGATATGTGAACTTAAACCTAAAACAAATAACCTAATCTAAACAAGAACCCTTCAAAACCTACCTCAGAAATGAAGAACAATTCATAACTCTAGAAAAGCTATTGTTCCCCACAACTTCCTTCGTAATGTCAAAGAGAAAGCTTTCTAATGATCTGATCTACTTGTGATTATCTAATTAATTAAAATGAACAATTTTACTACTCTATTTGATATATAATTGAAACTAATGATTTTAAATTGATAATTTGATAAATAAAGCAAACAAGTACACAATTCCAACCTGACTGAGCAAGAGATTTGGCAAATCAAGTTGTACCAGTATCTATCCCCTCAGTTTGTTCCTTTCTTTCTCTAAGTGTTCATATGAGTCCAAGGGATTGGGAATGCAAAAATAAAAATAAGAGGATGGTGCTTGAGCAATGGTAGCTTGAAGGCAGTTTGGATGCAACACAAGTAAAAGAGAGATAACACAAGAGATATGAGTTTCGTTATGTAATTCCTAGCAAGATTGTGGAAGCAATACAATACAAGATACACAAAAATTCTCAGGGATTTTGCTTGATTACAATCATGGAATATATAAGAGTTAGGGTTGGGATGTGCCTTCATGCACAAGGTAAGAAGAGGTAGTTCCAACTATTTAAATCTATTTAAAAATAGAAGAGGGAAGGAGAACCAAGCAATCAAAACTAATTTTAGAAAATTTGTCTCACAGATGCATCCTAAAAGTGAAGATAAATGAAGCGTCGAATGTTAGAAACACGCATGACGGAATCTCAAAAAGTGGGTAGGACCACCGCCCTGCCTTGGTGGCAGTTTCAGAACTGTCACCCAGGCAGGGCGGCGGTCCTTGCTCTAAAGGTCAAAAACATGCATAGAAAGAAGCATGGAGCTAAAAAAAAAGGGTCGAAAGGCTAAATAAGGATACCTAGGCTACAAATATACACTGCGAATGGGTTTTGGAGCTTGAACACCTTTCTCGAAAGGACTTAAATCATCATTGGGATTCTAACCATTTTTTGATAATGTAGCACATGCAATTTTGGGTACGTACATATTCCCCTTTAGAGAAGCGTTTAAGCATGAACTTTGTTAGAACGTAACAGTAGGAGTATGGCATTCCTGAAAGAT
>CM034147.1:259543588-259599242 GCA_019776745.2 Taxus chinensis | reverse complement strand
TAAATTTTAGTATTTTCAATCTGTTCCAGCACTTCAAAACTAGCACCAACAGTTGCAAGTCTGTCTGCATGTTTATTTTCAGCTCTAGGAATGCACTGATTATTAATAGCATCGAAATCTTCCATTAAGTCTGAAACTCTATGTCTGTAAGACTTCATTAATGGATTCTTACAAATATTGAAATTTCTTACTTGATTGATAACCAACTCAGAATCACCAAAAATCTGTAGCATGCTGATACCTCTCTTTCTGGCCCAAAGTAAGCTATAAATTAATGCTTCGTATTCAACTACATTACAAGTACATGCAAATTAGAGAATCAAAGCTAAGAAATACCTTTCATTCGTTGGGAAAGTGAGCATAAAACTTGCTCCCTGTCCTTTTTTGTTCTTAGCTCCATCGAAATGGAGTTTCCAAATTCCATCTGTTGAATCTTTGTTTTGGACAGCAAGGGAAGTGGTGTATTTTCTTCATGCATACAATACACTCCAAACAGGTGTTCTTCAACTTCCTTAAAAGGATCATGAGCATGTTCTTCCACTGTCTTTTCATCCATAAACATGTTATAAACGTCGTCTAATGCTGAAACCTGAGCTACCTCATCAAAGTCAGACTGATCTAAGGCTGAATAATTAGCCACCGCATTTAGAGAGTGAGGCTCAATGTGAAATCTGACCAATGGTTCTAAATTCATAGTAACTTTGGTGTCATAACGAGTAGTGAAAAACAAGGACCAATCTAAAGAGAGATAACCTCCTATTTTTGCCGTGAAGTCTCTAGATAAGCATAAGGCAAAGTATGGAGGTAAATCCACAACAGTAGCATTTTGCATAATAGAAACATTTGAGAAAACATGTAACGTCACATCTGAATTTCTAATTACACTAACTGTATTGGTTGCAGTTCCATCAAGCTATAAGACACTCCTTTCTATAGGCTCATACTGCAAACCTAATTTTTTTGCAATTACTTTTGACATAACTGTGTTACTTGCGCCACTGTCCACCATGTAATTATGAACTATACGTTCTCCAATAATCAGTGACAAATAAAATGGTTGTGGCTTCTTGATGTCATGAGCATCCAAAACATTCTAAACCATCCACTTGACTTCTTTAATACGATCTTGTTCAAACGTTTCAAGGACCATGTTTTCCTTCATAACTTCTTTTTCTATTGTATTTGAAATTTTTTACAACTTAGATAGTTCATGAGAAAGTAAATCTTGTTATCCAGGAATACTTAGAGTGTCCCATATTGAGATGTTAACGTTATGATTTTTCATTACATCAAAAATGTTAAAAGAAGCAACTATTCTGGAGACAGATTCAAATGTCTTGGAGTAGGCCTCAGCAAAAACTGATTTTGCTTCGGCTGCCTTCGATATATGAGGTATAAACAGTCTTCTTGGGTCATGTTGTAGCTATTTTTTATGTCCTTTATCAACTGCAACACTTGTTGTTTTTTGAGGAACATCAGGATTGTTGGTTGACTTTGGGACTGTAGATGTTGTCTTATCAGTGACAGTAGGCAGGACATGCCTATTGTGTTGTTTTTGACTTTCAACAGGGTTTCCTTGAGCCCTTATAGTGACTGCAATGAAATCCTCATTGAAACTGACTAAATTCTATTCAGGTGCTTTTTGAACATGAGTTTCTTGCTTCCCACCCTCCATTTGAGGCATGAACAATATTTCAGATTGAGGTTGTGTAACAAGATTCAGATTAAGAAAAGTATTTGGGCAAGTTGCAGCTGAATGAGGTTGATTGCAAGGTTGACACCACTCTTCTGTAGCCATATTAACTGAGATTAAAGCGTTAGATGAACTAGGAGACTTTGGGTCAAATTGCCTTTGCTCGTAAAGCTGCCTATAATTTTGATTTTGTTGACAGGGCTGCCTATTTTGTTGATTATGTTGATTTTGCTGAAAAGGAGCCTGATATGGTCTACTAGGTAATGCAATTCTGTTTTCAATTGAAGTAAGTTTATTTCCCATAATCTGCAAAGCTTTAAACACATCATTTGATGGGGCTACAAAAATAGGTTCTATGATTGTAATAGGATGAGGAATAGGTGCTAAATATACCAAAAAAGGCATTAAAGGCCTTGGTGCCAATTTTCCAGCTTGAATAAGGTTGTTTTTATCTTTTATAGCGATATCATAAGCATCTACAAGATTATTACCTCTCAGAGATTGAATCATAACGGAAATATCACTATTCAAAGCTCTGAGATAATAAAGGAAAGTGTGGTCAGCTTGAGGCTTAACACTTGTTGGGATTATTTTCCAAGTCCTAGAAAACGGATATTGAAGTTGGACATGGACTCATGAGGGACTCTTTTAATAGTAGATAGATGTTTAATGAGAGACAAATAATTTGAATTATCCTGGAACTGTTTCAACAATTTTTCATGTAAGTCATCCCAAGTTCTTATGCTTCCAATTTCTAGGTTTCTATACAATTGCAAGGCCTACCCTGTAAAAGATGTAACTAAAATTCTTAAAGCTACATCTTCATGAGTGATATTATGGAATGCACATATGGCTGCAACATATTTGATATGTTCAGTAGGTGTAACCTAATTTTCACCCGTGAATGATGGAAAATTTATCATGTTAGCATTAGGAATGTCATGGTAAATTGAGATTACTAGTGGGATGCCATTAGTAAAGGTCACAAAATTCTTTAGAGGTTGAATAGTCATTTGAAAAATTGGGATGTTAATAGAGAAATAAATATGTGGTGAAGAAATATCAGGAGGAGGGTTGTCAAAACCAGGTCTATTATAAGGTAAAGTATTACCAACTCTTCTCCTTCTAGCAAAATTCAAAGGTAAAGAAACAAAATCATGAGGAATTCCTCTTACCGATGATCTCGTAGTCACTTTATGAATGGAACATGCTGCAATAGTGGTCTAAAATTTTCTTTACGAAGTTGCCAAAAGATCTTAAAATCTTTAGAATAAATTACTGCAACTTGCTTCCAAAAGTGACTTTGTACCCGTTGTAAATCTGTTATGGATTTGTTGTAACTTGCTCGCGGATCTGATTTTCTGTCCCCACCGGGTGTGCCAAATTTTTTTATCTCTTGATAGTGCACCCTGTAGAGAGATAGCTGCAGGTTTTCTAAGCTTGAAAAACTTGATCTCCCTCTTTCGTAGATACAATGGAAACACCTCAGATTTGTGGGTATACCTATTTTGAGGTGAGTCTCTGGTATCAAGGCCGGTTCCTTATTGATGTATACTAAACTTATTCTAGGGTATAAGGGTAAAAGATGACTGTAAGTTAATAAAAAATAAGGTGATACACCAAATTTTTAAGAGAGCTTTGATTGAGTATATGCACAATTGATATGTGAAAGAATTCTTAATGCACGAACCAACAATTTTTCTTCTGGGGTGTTAAGGGTAAAACACTTTGAGGAATTGAGGGATATTATCACAACAATAATGCTAAGCTAAATATGCACATTAATATCATGCAGAGATTATTGAATTTTTGCAATAGGGTAAGATGATTAATCACAGAATTTGCATTCACAAGACTAATAGAAACATACACAAGACTGCAAATAGTTGGGAAGGCAGAAAATACTTCACACTCAGAGGAAAAAACTGGCAAAAATTGCTTCAGTATTCCCATATCATAAAAAGTCCTCTCCTATGCTTTACAAAGACACACAGTATATATAACAAAATAAAATCTACCCCCTTCCTAAAAATAGCCTAATGCTTGTACTCGCCCATGCATCTTATTTTTATCCCTTATTTAATAATAAATAAATGAATAAAAATAGAGCATGTAATTACAAATAGACATTATTAGCCTTAATTAAAATACAGTCAAACTGAAGTTGACTATTCTATTTTTAAGAAAGCAAGGGCAAATAATTTTCTAATAATAAGTTTGCTTATCATGCAAGTCTTTCTCCTTTAAACATGCAACTCTGTCCTCTACTATGTTCTGTCTTCTTGTGAAGTATGCAACAAATCAATTCTCTACCTGTGAGTAAATAATTCAAACATTTGTAATATTTGCAAAATAAACCTCCAATGTGGGGACCATTATCCATGTGCACATGCTGCGATATTGACATCTCTCTCTAAGTGATCACATGAGTGACACTTTGCAAATCAAAAATAGCTCATTGAAGTGGGGACCACCTTTGCACTTTACCATCCGATGAGTACGAGGTAACCTTGTAAGTTTTAAGGTAAATGTCCTTTGGCTATTGGTTTGGATGGAATATTACATGGTTTAAACCTTATAAAAGGTTAATACAAACAAAACAATTCGGCCACCATTTTACAACACATGCCATATCATAGTCCGCCACCTTTGGGTCTTGGTTATCATTGCGAGCATGTATAATTGTCAAACCCCTTTTGCAATCTGGATATAATTGATTTAAATTTCATCTTTTCGGTGATTATAGCTGGCATGCATAGTCGGTTTTGCATAGCTCAAGGTTTGGACTATAGTGTAGACTTATAAAAGTCAATGCAAAATGATTTTGTTTAAAATATGAGGTTGGCCCCCCTTGCACGATGACTCACCCCTTGGCAATTTTTTTCTGTGGATTGTATAACTCGGGTTGAGTTGCTTTGATAGCAGTGATTAATCTTGGGTTGTTGATTTTTGTCCTTGATGTGTTCGATACCGTCGATCCTTGATTGCGAGTTAGGGTTTACCCCTGCAATTAATATGGCCGGTGGCATCCTGATCATGGTGGTTTAATTCGAACTTTGAGGATATTTTTCGGCCTTTAATCTCTGTCCTTCTGATCCCGAGCCATTGATTATTGACCCTTGGTTAGGGTAAGGTTAACTTACCTCTTAAGTTTGCATGGTAAAGTGAGGCTTGACCCTAATGACCATTTCATTTGGATTTTTATCATGCGGGCAAAGCCCTAGCAAAAATTTTGTTCGACGCCATTGTTTGAAGATTTTGTACTCGACGCTTTGTAAAAATGGTTCTCTGTCATTCTTTCTTAGCCGCCATTTTGGATTCTGTGAACTCGGTTCTTTTGAATTTCTGTTTCACTTCGTTGGATGGCCGTCATGGTGATGAGAGCTTAGAGCTCGTTTTATGTATTTGATGCCATGGATGTGATCCTTCAAACTTGCACTTTCCTTTTTCTCAGATCTGAGAGCCCATTAATGGGTTTTGCACTGAAATTTGGGCACAACTAGTGACAAGAGTTTGAAGCTCAAACTCCTAGGTAGAATATTTTCCTGTGACCCTTCTGTTGGTTTCGTGATCGTGAATTAATATTTTTGTGTTATTTTCTAAACCTAGATACTTCATGTACCCCATATTAATGAAATTCGATCATTTTCCTTGGTCTGTGATTTGCTTGAGGAATTCATGGAGATTTCATTCCTTGGAGAGGAAAAAACTTGGACAACTGTTGGAAGGTGACCATGCATTCTTGACTGGTTATGTGATTTTGGCTTGTCTATGTGGAGTGATCTTCCTTTAATTTCAGGTAAGTGATCAGAATACCTAGATCTACTAATACCCATTGATGGGTCTGTCATTTTCTACTAGGGCATGTGTTTGTCTCCGATTCATAGTTTGAACTTCTGTATTGTTTTATGAAATGGTAGTCATTTATAGTTTGCTAGCTCGAAACCCTGACATTATTGCTTTAATGGAGGTTTTTATTCTGCATTTTGGATTCCATCACTGATATCTTGAGCTTGTTTGAGCTTTATTGCAAAAATGCTCAGCCATTTTAGTGGGTTCTTGAGCTCTCACTTCCTTGTCTGTAGCCTAACTGTCATTTTCCTTTATGTGATAAGTGAATACTCTTGTTATTTTTATATATCCACCTTTTGTTGTAGCTTATATTTTGAATGTTTTGTATCTTTTCAATAACTGTAACCTTAGATCTTGTAGGGATCTACTGCCTAGTTTGCATCCACAACTTAATATGACTATCTGAATTGAAATTTTCTTGACTTATATTCTGAATATAAAAATGGGTATTCCCATTTTGCTTGAAACTCACCAGATCTGAATGTTTCTCAATATGGATATTTGAACTTGTGCTCACCAATTTTGAAACTTGTGTTTTAATTCATTTTAGGAGTTCATCGGTGCTCTATTTCCATGATTATAGCTGAGCTTGGCCACTGTTTGAAAGATGTTCACTTTGGCAATTTTATTTCAATACTGAAGCTCTTCGTAACGTTGTTGAATGGTTTGATGTTTTCATTTTTGAATTTGAGTCTGATCTAAATATGATTTTTCCCTTACTAGTTCATACTTGTTGACCCATTCTTGTCTTGGAATGCCACTAATGAGTTTTTTCCTTACTGTGATCCACTGTGAAAGCATTGAGCTCAAATTTCTTTTGCTTATTTTCCTCAATGCTCATAGCTGCACATGCATATCCTTTGCTCTAGCTTTGAAGTCCAGGGGACCAATATGTATTGTTGTTTACATTGTGAGGTTGTTTTCCCTTTTCGCAATATGAAAATATGACACTTAATTTCAAGGAATACGTGTTCTAGTTGTACTTGATATTTACTTGCTAATGCTTGACTCCTTCATAATACAACTTGTATTTATACTATTGGTTCATTTGTTTAATTTCTTTTCTTCAGAAAGAAGTTATGTTCATATGCTAATGTTGAAGATAATTCTATACACACTTGATTGCTCCATGTCTTCAGATAACAAGACTTTAAAAATATTTAGGTAGTGTATAGTACAAGCTCCTGAAAGAACAATTTTTTGATTGTATACCTTGGATTTCTAATTGAACCTTGATGTGTTTTGTTGCTACTACTCCTGGAAGCATGGTTGTTTACAAAAAATGCATTCTTTTACATACATCTCTCTTCAGTTCACCTTTTGAATTGATCCCTTGTAACATGTAGTTGCATTTGCACTCTTTGATTCTGAATTTGATAATTACTGTGATTGAATATTGAACTGGAGATGTCAACTACAATAGAAATGTATTTCTAATATTTTATTCTTAAGATGTCTTTATACCCTACAAGTGGTTTTCTAGAAATTACAAGTAGTTCATCTGTTTTTGATACTATTTCAGGCATAAGCCTTGATTCAGATTCTTGTTAAGATCTCTGGAACTTGTTTCTTTTACTGTTGTCGTGAAAATGTGCAACAGGGAAATTCGAAGTTTCCAAGCATGAAAACTATACCCCTATGGCAAATTTTTCATTCCTAGGCACCCCAGGTCAAATCCATTAGTTTGATCACCCCCTATTTGATGTCAAAATTTTCCCCTAGGTGATTTAGTAAAGTGAACTCATTCCACCTAGGTGATTTTAGGGAGTTCTAAAAACATGCTATCGTCTAGCAGTATTGGGAAGGGCTATCGTTGGCCTTCCCAGGACTGGATTCAACCCCCTGGAGCGGAACATAAGAGAAAAATCAACATGGAGGCAAATGAAATACCTTGGAACATCATGTAAATGATTTTGGAAGGTCTGGGTCTGCAAGACTTGGAGCAGTCTGAGTAAAAAACAAAGTTCACAAGCCTAGGTAGTACATAGGCCTAAAACAATTGTTGGGCTTCAAATGAAGATTTCGGGAGCTACGGATGGATTTAGATGTAAAAAAAAAATATTTGGAAAGAATATTCCAAGACCTACATGATGCTGAAATAATATTTTTCACAACACCTTGGCGCATATGATTGGAAGACAGTTTTTTCACAGGTACAAGTGGAGTCCCAGATCAAAAATATGATTTTTTCAGGGATTATATGATCGAATAAAGACATGAAAACCACATCATTGGATTAAAAATGCCATTTAAAATCAGGATCATATAAAATTTCACCAAAAACTTCCATCGGAAGCTCAAGTTATCTGCATTCCAAGTTACCCTCTCAAAGGCAGTTCATGACTTAGTCATTTTTTTGAGAGGACACGTGTCAGCACCAGGAGCTTGGCGGGATTTCAAGTCCCCCACGTCCCTAAGGTTAGGTACATCACCCCTTAGAAAATGTGCCTAGCCCTCATGTGACCCTTGGGACCCTCATATGACCTCCAGACCTGGCAGTTCAGCCCTCAAGTGCTTATTTGGAGCATGCATTCCCTGCCGTCGGATCGGTCGCCATGCGTCAGCTCCAGGGACCACTGTGGAATTTTATGTACCTTATGCACCTAAGGTGGGGGAAATCAGACCTTGAAAAATGCACCCAGCCCCTATGGGGAGTCATTTGGACACCCACATGACCGCCGTTCAGCCCCCAAGTGTAGTTTTGGAGCATCCATTCCCTACCGTTGGATCGGGCACCATGTGTCACCTCCAGGACCACCGTGGAAACTGATGTACCTTATGTACCTGAGGTGGGGGACATTAGACATGGAAAAATGTGCCCATCCCCTAGGAGGAGTCTTTTGGACACCCATGTGACCTCCTTTCAGCTCCTAGTGCTTCAAATCAACTTTTTCCTCCTTCATCCCCTGCCGTTGGATCTAGTGCCACGTGTTGCCGTCTTGCTCATTGTGGAAGTTGATGTCCCTCACGTCCCTGAGGTCAGGAACATAAAGCTTTGAAAAATTCACCCTAACCCTAATCATGCATATCTTTTTAAAATCTCCCAAGTGTCACTTTCTTCATTTCTAACTTCTAAACATTTTTGTGCACTCCATTCCTCCATTTCTTCCTCTGTAACATTCTACCGTCACTCCGCCATTGCAAATGCTCATACCAGCTCGACCCAAGCACTAAAAAAAACTCCCCATGGTGATTTGCAGGTCTCAGAAGGATCTTTCATCAAAACAAGAAGGAGAAATGAAGAGCAAGAAGGCGAGAACAGTGAAAATCCCCATAGCCTAAAAATGAAGATCTAAAGAAATGTTGCAAACCGATGCATGAAACAACAAACCATTTGCTACTGTTCATTCCTCTATCCAAGACCATCAGAAAGACACCTTCAAACTCCCCCCTCATGCGACAAAGCAGCCATAATGAAGAAATCTCATTTCCGGCTCAACGAGAAAAAAAGTAAGATTTCCCATCAAACTAGTTGCCGGATTGAAGTAAGATCGCACATGAAGCACTAGAAGAAAAAAACCACATCAAAAATATAAATTTAGTTGTAAATGGAGGAGAAAACGAGACCTGCAATTTTCAGGTCCATTAATGGTTGCCGTACCCAAAAGCACTGCCAGGTCCGAAAATTAAAACTTTAAAATCTCCTGGATTATTAAGTGGGCGGGCCCGAAATTTTAGAGGGAGGATATTGAGCAAAAACCCATATCAAAAAACTTTGTTCCACGTCAAACCAACTCCCAGAGGCCAACTTTCTAAAAATAGCAGGTCTACTACATAGGAACTGCTATTTCAGGAAAGTCATTGACAGAAAAACCTGTGAAGGAGATGAAGATATTAGAGGTGCACTACAGCTGAGAATCCACGAGAATGGACATTTTTGGCACTTACTAAAAATAGTAAGTGGGCCCTCGAGCACCTGTTAAAAAGAGAAATTTGATCCAAAGGAGTGAGGAACGCAGGGAGAAGAAGGGGAATCAAGGTCACAACACTCAACAAAGGATCCAGAGAGTTGCCTTTTTCGCACTTACTAAAAATAGTAAGTTACACTCAAAGAGAAGTTTTGGCACAATGGGATGTACAAGGATAATCATTTAGGGGGACATCATTGTTCGGGAGCATCCTAGTCATTTTTTCACAGGGCATTCAAGATCCACCTTAGTTCATTCAACTTAGCGAGCGTTCGTGAGATTAATTTGGAGGAATTTCATAGTGTGCAAGGAGTTCGAAGATTCAGAGTTTCACTGCATTTGGAGCTTTCCATCAACGAGGATCAACGAACTTCATCAGGAATAACATCTCCTCTTCTTCTTCTCCCCCTCTTTCTCTCTCCTCTTTCCCCCCAACTTTCTCTCACTTTCCAATATTCTAATTTCACGTTGGGGTTTGCACTTTTAATATGACTTAAGAGACTTTAGAAACATAATGTAAATTAAGTCGCCTTGCTATTATAAGAGGGACTTAAATATTTAAAGTGGAATACGAACAGTCTTAAGTCATATGAAGGTATTCAAAAGGTCATGAGGTAGATGAAGAGTCATATTCTATTCTATAAATTGTAAATCCATTCCCATTTCAAAGGGTCGGCGATTGATCTTGTAGACTCAAGAGTGCATTCTACCTTGAGAGAAAGCAAAGGAGATAGCCATTTTCTTCTACTCTCTTCCCCTCTCAAATTTCTTCCATTCCTACACTATGTACAACTTTTGTTCAAGCATCAATACAAGAAGAAGG
This sequence comes from Taxus chinensis, assembly GCA_019776745.2. Lineage (NCBI taxonomy): Eukaryota > Viridiplantae > Streptophyta > Pinopsida > Cupressales > Taxaceae > Taxus > Taxus chinensis. The sequence continues at coordinate 259,588,966 of CM034147.1, read as the reverse complement.
AGTTTCTAGCTTTTTTTGACCAAGGGATTTCATGACACTTTGTTCTCATCAAATTATATTTGGTCTTGTTGTCATTTACAGGGTTGTTTCTTCTCATAAATGCATGTGATGAAGTTTCTATCTAGTGTGTGTGCAGGAATCTAATTTTCTACCTGCAACATTAGTTCTCCTACCTCCATTCTCACTCCCTTTTCCACTTTCAAAAAAAGTCATCTCTTGCAGGTATATGCAAGCATTTGCCGCAAGGTCAGTGGAGTGCCCCTGTTGGATCCCCGGTCGAAAGGCCACCACAGAAATCCACCTTTTCATGCGCATGCACATACGGCAACTGCACTGGTTAAGTAGAGGGACTTAGATTCCCAGAGCGTTGGCAAGAAATCCACAAGTTTGTCCACCCGACAAATTTTCTCGCCAACATTATGCCAAAAGTGTTTATCCAAGTTAACTATACTAGACTCACCAAGCTTTCTCTAACATTTTCTGCCACAGTTTATCAACGACCAAAATGGTTGAGGCTTAAAAACTAGATAGATGGAAATTATAAAGTTGGAAAGCATAACTCCGGACTGTCAGTAGAGGGGGGAATGGATGTCCAGGTGTGAGGACAGACAACTAAATTCACTTCCTAACTATCACTTTCCTGTTGGCTAAAGGAAGATACTCTCTGGTACTGCAAGTCAAGATTGTTGTCGATTCTAATGGCTGCCATTAACTCCTGCAGAATGAATTAGTTAATCAATATTACTTCTCACAAGCCTCGGTTAAATCTGCATTTAGATTGTGGTCGCCATGGTGCCATTAACTCCTGAAAATTGTTTCAAATTTTAAATCTAGTTTAAATTTGCACCGAAAAACTCTCAATAAAAACAACAGCACTAGGCAAATAATAATGAATACGACAAGCCACAAACTGTCATCCGAATCGAAGCTGCATGTGGATGCCGCCATGTAAAAACAATTCTTTCAACCTGCTTCTCTATCTGTCTTTGTATTTGGGAAAAAATCACATTAATGGAATGGACTTAATTTGTTGAAAAGAATTAAAATAATTGTTGGCAGGCGTTGTCCACTCTGGTTGAACATCTGTGCAGCATAAATTTCTTCAGAAGCATAATAGAGAAGAATGCATCTCCATTATGCCATGGATCAATTTATTTATAACATGGACATTGATTTTGAGGTGAGCTGTCGTGTCCAACATTCGAAGATGTTGCTGTATCCTTATGAGGTGGAGAGTGTCCAAGAAACACGTGTCTGTGCCATGGTGTCATGTGTCCTGCCTACTCGATCCATCACTGGGTGGGAGGCTATTCTCCCCACAGGATGCACCACTATCAAGGAAAGGAGTCTTTTTATGTGTACTGTAATAGTGGTCTAGACCTCTGTGGTGAGAGTAGTGCTCAAATGATGTCTTATCAGCGTGTCAATGTGGAAACCATGAGATGTATCTATGACACGTTTTGAATGGTTTCCCTATTTATAGGATACCTGAAGAGGATTCACCATCTCAAAACAATGTCAAGAGTATTTTTCATCAACTCCCAATCATCAGAAAGTAGGATTTTTGCTGTGGAGATCCCAACCAAGGAACATTGTCAGCCTGCACAAAGGATGGCCATTGAACTTGATGATGATCTCATCCTCTCTAGAAACGTGTTCAATCGCATCCATCAAAGGGAAAGGCCTAACATGGTTTAGAGATGAGAGAACCAATCCTTCACTGCAAATTTTGGTCGTCATAAAATGAGATGGCCTCTTTGAAGAGGGAATTATTTGAACGAGTATCTTCTCAAAGAAGCAACAAAAATTTCAGATTGTAAGAGCACCCCAAAGGGTCACCTTAGAGGCCCCATTATGAGTGTAGTGTAAATTGAAGGAGATTTCAAACTATAATGTGAAGGTGGCGATTTCCAAGAAAGTGATGAGTTTGTGAACGATTGCACAAATCAGATATTGTGAGTATTCTGGAGGTTATGAAGAAGACCTGAATGAAGATGCATCCAGTTAGACAACAAGTGTTCATATGGTATTCACTCATTCTTAATCTCAGAAAAGAGCATCTCCCTTTACTACTGTAAAATAAAAGAAGGTTGATGATCCTCATGTGGTGACTCTAAAACATAATAATTGAGATCCAGGATTTACGGCACTTATATTCATCCATGAAGTGAAATTATCTAGCATTTTTGGAGCCTAATCTCAGTAGCAAGTAAGAAAGCTCTAACAAATTAGCCAAGTAAGGATTCTGATTATCCATCTTCCAAATATGAATCTAATTTACAGCTAAAGAGTGTACCATTCAAAATACCATCCATTTCCCAAAAAATCTACTCCTACTTCCATTAACCTATCCTAAATCCAAAAGTAGTCCCTTCACCCCCCCTAGTCCACATCTAAAATTTGACTTCATAGAATATGCAAACAAAGCCAAAGTGCAATTATTACCACTATGTGAATATTTGTGGACTCATCCTAAAAAATTCAGAGGTTCATCTGATATATCAGGAATGGTATTATAACACCCAATGCTATAAGTTCTCCATTCCTAAAGGCATGCTACCAAACTCACCTACACAACTACCTCAGTTAGATTAATTATGTTTTCATCTGAGATGTCATCTGAAAGATATGATTAAGTTGAACTTTATATGTCTCAAAAAAGCTTGTTGGAGATTATATTTATGCGAGACATTGCATAATATATTTTTGTGCCATTAGATAATGTGATGCCTTTGAAGGTCACTAAATCTCTCAAACTTACCATGGCTCCACCTGGTTTTTGCTCTTGTTACTTGTTTGGAGTTGATTAAAAGGTCCCACTTGTACAGGGAAGGTCACCTCTGATGCATAGGTGTCTCTTGCCAAATTTCCAGACAAGAAGATTTCAATGCATGATTTTAGTAGCACATGTCCACAAATTGCATAATTCATGAATGTTTGTCTTTGGAGTACAAGTTTTAGGTTACTGAGACTTGGGAGGTAAAATTTAGTTGAATTGGTCATTCGCAACCATACCAAGTGAAGGGAGACATGGAGCCTGTTTTTGCTTCCCTCGCTAGAAGAAGATTGTTTTAGGTACACTGTTCCAAATGGTCAAAAGTCTTATTTTACTTTTATGAATTTTGTATATCCAAAACTCTTAGTATATGGCGGAGAAATTTTGTACCATAATACCAGGTGGATGAATCACTTGAGGTGGAGAACTCTTGACTACTTTGAAGATCATTTTTGTTTTGAAATGTCCAGACATGCCTTTCTTTTCATTTTATATTATGAAGAATGTTTACCTTATTTAGCACCTTTTACCGACTCACAAGTATCTTTGACAGCCTTTTTTCGACCAGATGATGTAGAGTATCTTTGAAGAGGAGATGGTTCTCACACTATTTTCAAGATGATAAATCAGCTTACATGATTTTCCAAGACTGAGGATTTATTCTCATTTCCCATTTAGGGATGAAGATGATCTCATTATCAAGCCATCTATGGAGAGAAAAATTCAGCTTGTGATGATCTCGCAAAAGTTTTGAAAGAGATGTCTATACAAGAAATTCTTGAAGCTGCAGAAGAAACTAAAGATCCTTTCGAGCTCAGTCTCAAGATCCTGATACAAGCCACAAATCTGCAAGACAAGCATGATGGCATTTCAAAATTAAAAATGGAAGCCTTAAAATTTTGAAGTGTGAAGGTTGGCCACATCGAGATAAAGCATTCCATGGTAAAGTATCTGCCACTCTAGAACTAATGATTGATGAATGAATAATGAAATGGAGCATATTTTCAAACTATTTGAAGATGAATCTCTTTTTGATGAAGGATGGTTTGAGTTCAGAAACCAATCGACGGTGAGCCAACTCCTCCAAAAAAATAGGACACATTATAAATATCTGGAAGACTATTGATTCTTGATACAAACTTCACTTGCTATGCCATGGTTATAAGCTTATAAGAATAAGGCCATGCCCATATCCCTCCATCAACATCTATGTGGTGGTATGATGATAGTTCATACTAAATGCCCCTCACCTCTCCTTTTTTTTTACATTTTTGAGATGTCACATGAGCATAGACCTAGGAAAGAAATGTCATAAGGTTTAAGGAATTGGAACAAAAATCCCCTTTCATTAGGGCAATGATGAGACGCTCGATCAATGGAGAATCATCTTGGGTTATATTTCACATTAAACATGGAAGGCTTCTTCTTGTTTCTTTCCCTCCAGATTTGACTTTCAAAGAACATCCCCTTCGTGGAATTTCCATAGAATACGTTTCAGCGTCATGATTGCTCAGTTTATGACTCACTCCTACTAAGTAACATAGATACACCATTGTGAATTCTCTTAGATTCCATAATGTAGAAGCTTATAGCTGAGGGGAGGCTACTTTCTAGAACCTTGTGTGAAATTCGCAGAAGGATCATCGTTCGGTGTTACCTCTTCAGGGGTAACTTCTGTGTGGGTTGAGGGGATAACTTTCAAAGCAAGGGCTTGTCCCCTAAAGATGTATCAAAGATTATTGATAGGTGATGGTGTGTTTCACTATTATTTTTGTAAGTGTTTCTTTTAATTGTAAATTCTAGATATATGTCAAAATATCTTCCCAAATTCATCACCTCCCAAAAATATAAAAAAAAATAATAGAATTGTAATGAATGGACCCAGGGCCCATATTGTATTATTATTGCACTGTTGAACGAACTATATGCACTGAAAAATGAGATTTGAAGATTCCAATGTCATGTGCTTCACTATGAAAATTGCTCATTCCATGTCTGTCAATTAAGCTAGAGCCATGATGATTGCTGATGTCCTAATGCTGCTCAACAGGGAAGCATTTGAAGTTTCCAAACAAACACGTTCCACTCAAATATACCCATATGGAAAATTTTTTAAGTCCCATCATTTCAAGACACCCCGGGGTCTAATCTAATCAGTCCAAATTACCTCCTGAATTGATGTCAAATCTCATCCCCCTAGGTGATTTAGGAAATTTCATTCATTTTACCTAGGTGATTTTAGGGAGTTACATTGAAAGATGCAAATCTTTTGGTAGTCATTGAGAAGGGCTATTGCTGGCCTTCCAAGGACTCAGATTCAACCCACCTAGAGTGGATCAGAAGATTAAAAAAAAACTTAGAGAAAAATGAAATACCTTGTAACATCATGGAAATGATTTTAGAAGGTTTGGGGAAGTCCTACAAGACTTGGAACAGTCTGAGTAAAAAAACAAAGTTCATAAGCCTAGGCGGTACACAGGCCTAAAACAGTTGTTGAGATTCAGAAGAATATTTCGACAGCTCTAGATGGATTTAGAATTAGAAACAAAACATCATTAGAAAGAGGATTCTAATACCTAGATGATAGTAAAATTATATTTTTCAAAACACCTTGGCGCATATGATTGACATGCAGTTTTTCTTAAGCACAAGTGGAGCACCAAATAAAAAATCTGATATTTCAAAGATAATATGGAAGAATCAAGACATGAGATGCCCACCATAGGATTCAAAATTCCATTTCCAGTTATGATCATATACAATTTCACTAATAAATTCCACCGGGATCTCAGGTTATCTTCATTCTAAGTTACCCTCTCAAACGCAGTTCAGGACTTAGTCATTTTTTTTGAGAGGAAACGTGTCAGCACCAAGAGCTTGGTGAGATTTCATGTGCCTATTATGTCCCTTAGGTTAGGTACATAAGCCATTGGAAAATTTTCCCAGCCCCCATGTGACCTCTGGGGCCCTCATATGACCTCCAAACTTGACAGATCAGCCCCAAGGTGGTTATCTTAGAGTATGGCTTCCCTTGTCGTCGGATCGAGTGCCATGTGCCAGCTCTAGGAACACTATAGAATTTGATGTCCCTTGTACACCTGAGGTGGGGGAAATCATACATTTGAAATATTCATCCCATCCCCTATGGGGAGTCACTTGGACACCCACATGACCGAGTTTCAGCCCCCAGGTGCATTTTTGGAGCATCCATTCCCTGCCGTTGGATCGGGTACCATGTGTCATGCTCCACGACAACCGTGGAAACTGATTTCCTTTATGTACCTAAGGTGGGGGAAATTAAACATGGAAAATTTCTCCCAGCTCCCATAGGGAGTCATTTCGACACCCATGTGACCTCCTTTCCATCCCCAAGTGCTTTAAAGTCATCTTTTTCCAACTTCATTCCCTGTCTGACGGATCGAGTGCCATGTGTCGTCCATCTTGACCACCATTGTGGAATTTGATGTCCCTCACATCCATAAGGCTCAGATAAATCAAGTAATGGAAAAATTCAACCAAGCTTCTACCTGTCCATGATCTTTTTGAAAATTCAAAAAATCCAACTGTCGCTCACTGCTTCTCAGCTGCTTCCAACTCCTAACAGTGCATATGTGCACTTCATTCTTCCATCCTTCCTCTACAACATTATACCATAATTCTGCCATTGAAAATTCTCAAAACCTGGTCAACCCAAGAACTGAAACACATTCCTCATAGTGCTATGTGTAAGTATCAGAAGGATTTTTCATCGAAATACAGAAGGAGAAACACGGAGAACAGATAGGAAGAAAATAGAGAAAATCTCCATAGCCATAAAATGACGAAGATATGAAGAAATATTGCAAGCCGATGTATGAAACAACAAGATATATTTATTGGTTCTCATTCTTTTTCCCAAGACCATAAATAAGGACACCTTAAAAATCTCCCTTCATGTGTGACAGAACATCCACAACGAAGAAATCTCCTTTCCGACTCAATGAAGATTAAGAAGTGGGATTTCCTGTCAAATCAGTTGCCAAATTGAAGCAAGATTACATGTGAAACACTGGAAGAAAAAACCCACATAAAAATATAATTTTCTTTGCAAACGGAGGAAAAACCCAGACCTGCAATTTTGAGGTCCATTAATGGTTGCCGTACCCAAAAGCACTGCTAGGTCTGAAAAATTAAAACTTTAAAATCTCCTGGATTATTAAGCGGGTGGGCCCAACATTTCAGAGGGTTGATATTAGAAAAAAAAACCCATATAAAAAAACTTTTTCCCACGTCTATCCGACTCCCAGAGGCAAACTTTCTAAAAATAGCAGGTCTACTACATATGAACTGCTATTTTGGGAAAATCATCGATAAAAGAACCTGCGAAGAAGACGAAGACATTGGAGGTGCACTACCGCTGAGAATCCACCAGAACAGACATTTTTAGCACTTAATAAAAATAGTAAGTGTGCCCTCGAGCACCTGCTAAAAATATAAATTTGATCCAAAGGAGTAAGGAACGCGGGGAGAAATGGGAATCAAGGTCACCACACTCAGCAAAGGATCGAGAGAGTTGTTTTTTTCACAGTTTCTAAAAATACTAAGTTACACTCAAAGAGAAGTTTTGGCACAATGGGATGTACAAGGATAATCATTCAGGGGGACATCATTGTTTGGGAGCATCCTAGTCATTTTTCATAGAACATTCAAGATCCACCTTAGTTCATTCAACTTAACGAGTGTTCGTGAGATAATTTGGAGGATTTTCACAGTGTGCAAGGAGTTCGAAGATTTAGGGTTTCACTGCATTTGGAGCTTTCCATCAATGAGGATCAATAGACTTCATCGGGAATGACATCTCCTCTTCTTCTTCTCCCTCTCTTTCTCTCTCTTCTTCCCCCCAACTTTCTCTCACTTTCCAATATTCTAATTTTGCGTTGGGGTTTGCACTTTTAATATGACTTAAGCGACTTTAGAAACATAATGTAAATTAAGTCGCCTTGCTATTATAAAAGGGACTTAAATATTTGAAGTGGAATATGAATAGTGTTAAGTCATATTAAGGTATTCGAAAAGTCATGAGGAAGATGAAGAGTCGTATTCTATTCTATAAATTGTAAATCCATTCCCATTTCAAAGGGTTGGTGATTGATTTTGTAAACTCAAGAGTATATTGCACCTTGAGAGAACAAATGAGTAGCCATTTTCTTCTATTCCCCCCTTCTCAATTTCTTCCATTTCTCTACTATGTACAACTTTTGTCTAAGAAATCAATATAAGAAGGAGTTTCTAGCTTTCTTTGACTAAGGGGTTTCATGATACTTTGTGTTCATCAAATTCTATTTGGTCTTGTTGCTATTTGTAGGGTTGTTTCTTCTCATAAATGCATGTGTTGAAGTTTCTAACTAGTGTGTGCATGCAGGAATCTATTTTTTTACCTATAGCATTAGTTCTCCTACCTCTTTTCTCACTCCCCTTTCTCGTTCTACAGACGAAGACTCCCCTAGTAAGAGATTTCTAGCTTTTCCGCAATGTCAGTGGAGTGCCCTTGTTGAATCCCGGTCAAAATACCACCACATAAATATACACTTTCTCACGCATGCACATACGGCAGCTGCACTTGTTAAGTAGAGGGACTTAGATTCCCAGAGCATTGGCAATAAATCCACAAGCTTGTCCACCTGACAAATTTTCTTGCCAACATTTACATATATGCTTTATTTCCTTGATATTAATATTTCTGGCATGCTGGAAAATCTAAAATGTTGAACTTCATGGCGAAGCCCTGGCAATTTTTTTCTAGAATTCTCTTTTCCATCAATTTCCAGCTATAGTAATTATATTTTTTGATTTAAATAATTCTTTTAAAGCATGTAGTAGTTGAAAGCAACACAATGAAAGTTGTAAATGTCCATTTTACATGGTGAAGCCCTGTCAAAATTTTCTCAGAATCTTCTTTTTCTGTTCTGTTTCAGCTGTAACCCTTTCTTTCTAATCAACTTCAACTTCTTGAAATTCGATTCTTCTTCTTCAGTAGCGATTTGAAACATGTGCTTCTATTGCTAGTCTCTTTCCTGTACTATAACTTGTTCCATTTGAAGAAAATATTGAGTTTGAGTTACATTTATTCTTTTTTCCAGCATGTACTTATGAATTGTCTATCTCTTCTTGGCTACAACCTGTACATGCACATTTAAGAAAACAATTAGAAAATACTTATGATTTTTGGCCTCTCTTGTGTCCGTGTTTCTTCTTTTCTTTTCTTTTTCTTCTTTTTAAATGAGTAGAACATGTATGCAATCTATTCTTCAAGTAAATTATATCTCATGTTTTGAAGAGATTCATATGCACGAACTAGGACAGTAGGGAATATGAATTTATCCCTGCGCTCGTAACTGATAGTGCATTTTATTCTTTTCAGGTACAGTAGCTTCCAAAAATAAGATGAGATAGGAACAAAGTTGGAATGGAGCTACCCTGAACAACGAAGAAAACCCCAAGGCAATGATGGGTTCACTCATACTCTTTACTTTCTTTTTCATGCATGTGTACCTCTTATTTCAGTCGATGTACTTTACTTTCCAGTTATATCCCATGGCTTGTGTAGGAACATTTGAAATTTCGTTATGAATAAAACATTGAATTTTGTAAATGAGTCGTATATTTCTTTCTGCATTTCAGCTTTTTGTATGGATTGTATGATGAATTAAATAACTCTGTAATATAATTGAATGTCTTAATCATGAAGGAAAGAAAATTAATGAGAACCTGTAACATTCAGTAATGAACTCTAATTTCTGCAATCTGCACCTATGTTTGTTGTTCAAAAACTCAACACTTCACCTATTCTACAATTCAGTGTCTTCATCAAAACAAGACAACTATCCTTTGGGGCCCTTGTGTTCATTTGCTGAAGGTATCATGAAATTGTAGACTATGTAATCTGTTACATTTTGTAATAGCACACATAGCTGTAGATTTCACTTAATCATTAATTAATTCAGTAGTAACCAATAACATCAAATCTCCCTTAGCTTAGGTATACTTCACCAATGCCTTTCATCATAACGACGAAGTTTTGAATTGCCCATTTTTGCACAAGTGCAAAAATTGTCAACATGCATGTCGTACACTGTAAATTGGCAAGACTTTATTATAAACATGGTCATTCCCTATAACAACAGATGAATAGAAGGAAATCAATTTTTCTTTCAATGGTTTTCAGTCATTTTCAATGTAAAAATACAAGTATGGGATGCACAAATCATTAGTATTGTAAAAGTGCATTCTATTGTATCAAAACCAACAGCCACATACAATCGTTTATACTTTTTGTTGAATGAAGGGAATTCTTATTATGAATGTTTGATTCAACCCTCCTCAACTACATTAATTGCTTGTAACTCCTTTTTGGATGAGAAAATATGAAGAACACAATCAAAAAAATCTATGTGCAAGATGAAACATGAAATATGAAGAAAAAAAAATGAAATGCTTACAAAATTCAAAAGACTCCATTAACCAAAAAATACCAAACCAATCTATAATTTCACTTCGTTGAGTTAAAATTAAAATTCACCAAAATGGAAAAAATAAATCGAAATTTAATATTTGTATACAATTTGTTTTTTAAATAACGATACACCAATATATGTTTTTCCAATCTGCAAGAAATTGAAATTTAAGTCCAACATGACTATGTTTAGAGGTCTAGAAAACAAAACATATTTTAATTTAACTAAAGATGAAAGAATAAAAGAGTAGAAAAACATATGTCTCGATTGCTATAGATGTTTAAGAAATGGAACCTTGTTAAAACATGCATCGCCTACTCACATAGAATTGAACTCCATGCTTCCACCTATAGAATTACTTACTACTCATGAAGAGAGACTAGTTGCTATGATAATATAATTTGCACAAATAAGGCATTACACACACAAAAAACTACAATTCACGTTAAAATGAGCCATAATAAACATGCCTTTATATGTTGATATAATACAAAAAACATTGCCAAGACGTGTAAAAGAAACAAAAACTATTGTTGTTCAATTCAAACACCATTTGCAACACAAATATGCCTTTCATTCAAAAAATGTATGTCCTAATGTAATCATGAAAACATTACAATAGCTTTGCAAGACAAATTCATATTAGATGGAACACGATCATATAAATAAAGAATGGATTCGTTTCCTCCCATCAATTACTAATGACGATTCAAACAATGAAAAACCTTCAAAACAATAGCAATATGGATGAATAAAGTGAAAATAAATATATCAACAATACTTTACTCCATGGATTTACAAATACAAAATGCATAGTCAACCTCCAAGATAAGCTAATACAAATTCCTCCGACAGAGGGTCAATGTCTGCTTGGTATATTCCATGATAAATTTTTAGAGGAAATGAACTTTCTCACTCTTTTTTCAGTGAACCTTGTAACAATAGTGTTGTGAAATCAATTTCTTTTCACAAAATTGCACAGTAGGAGGTCTTGAATATTGATCACATATTTTGATATCATATCACCAGCTGGTTTTTCAAAGTAATTAAGATCATTATTTCCCAAGTACGAGTATGCATTTGCATTCGGATTTGAAAAGGACAAATGAGGGGAAGAATTTTTTTTGGAAAAAGATGTCAAATACAAGCCCAAACTAGAAAAAATATTTAAATCTGATGTTGGATATATTGACTTTAAAAATAGGAATTTCAACAGACTACATGCAACGAGTAAATAAATTTTTTTCCATGATATGACAAGTAGGACCCCCATGATTTTTTTGACCTTTTCAAGTGTCAAGAATTATTGGAAGCCTCTTTCACTTGCTGTCAAACCTATATGACCAACACATGCAATTTTCTCCTATTATAAAACCATAACCTGATGATCATAATGACAAAAAAAATTTCATCAAACATGCTCCAATCACATGTACTCACTATTATAAACATTGACTAAATGCATTCAAACAATTATTGTGTAACGATAATACATTCGTTAGAGACATTGATGATTATTTCTGGGTTACTGAATTTCAAAGCCAATGGAATGCTCATATCCATTAGTTGATATGGACGAAAGATGCACCTGTATATGGAAAAAATAAAAACTCCTCCATTTCACACTTTTTCAACACCTACATAACTTGTAACACATAATCTTTTGCTCCTAAAATATAAAAAATTGCATGAACATCACTATACGGAGAGTTGAGAAAAAGGTAAAAAAACAAAATGTAGATACTGTTTCCCTCATCCTCCAATAAAACAAACACAAATACTCAAACCACAAGAAACAACTTATCCATTGGCATCTGAAAATGCAAAACACAATTTTTCAATTATGGAAAAAAAATGATATGACAACTCATTTTCCTTTGATATGTTTCTAGATGAATTGAACATGAATGAAGCGAATACATACAAGTTATTAAAATCATTATTAAGTGACTAAAACTATTCCTAAAAAGAAAACCATCACAATTATTGAAAAATACCTTTTCAAAAAAATGCCATCAATATGGAAGACAAACACAGATGCACAATTTATCCTTAATGCATATGCAACTGCAACATATGTGAGTTCATACATGACAAAAATTAATAGATCAACCACAAAAGCATTCACAAGAATAAGTAAAGAGCACTACACAGCACGCATTGATGCAGTCAAGATGATATAATGATTAGCTAATGAAATGCTTAATTTGCGGCAGATGTCTATACAACAAGCAACACATATTGTCTTGTCAATACCCTTAAATGGTAGCTTAAGGAAATGCATGTTCATAAATACTTCTTGTTGTGAATACCAGACATTTATTTTGAAACATCCAAAACTATTGTGTTAATAATTTGATGACTCTGAAAACATTATGTGCCAATCTATCATAAACCATTACATTGCACGACCATAAGTGATTGCAGACATCTGCCTTGCTAATTTTATTTCTAGATACAGTAAAAAACAAAAAAATAGACTGCATAAAAGGAAAATAATGTGTAATCTGATTTTTCAATTACAAAAACCATATATACAAAGAGAATTAGTGTCAAGAGAAGATCTTGTTATATGTTCCTGTTGTATATATCTTTTCCCCGGGTAGATATAGACAAGAAGAAGAATGGAGAAATCAAAGAAGCTCAAATCCCCGGTGCGCCCAAGGCGCACAGAATGGGCGCACGACATAGAGTGTCGACAAAGGAAACGGTGCGCCCAAGGCGCACAGAATGGGCGCACGACACAGAGTGTCGACAGGGTAAAGGATACGCCCTTGGCGCATGGAAGAGGATGTCGACACACACATGGATGCGCCTATGGCGCACCTCCAGGAGGCGCAACATCTTGAGCGCTGACAGGAAGCAGACCCTAGCGCAGATATTCAAATGGCCATAACTTTTGACTGGGAGCTCAGATTCATGCAAGGTTGGACTTTTTGGAAAGCTTATGAGGTCCTCTATCCAACTACAACTGGATATCTTTAATTGGGTGAGAACAAATTCTTAAAAATTCGAAATACAGTTCGCCACTTTTGGGTTCGCTGGGGTTCTCACCTACCACCATAATGAGATAGTTAAGTGCAATCTAGAGGTGGTTGGGGTAGTTTTGGAATTCCTCTCTTTTCTCTCTCATTCTTCCTATAAATTGTAAGGAGGGGCTTCTTTCTAAAGGTTGGACATTTCTGTTTTGCCCCTCCCTTCTTCTCTTTGGCAGGTGAACTTGTGGAGTTCAAACCTCCCATTTGAAACTGTAATGTATCTTTGCCTCTTGGCATTTTGCAGTGTGTTGTATCAATCCTTGGAGCAAATTAATACATTTCTGTGGATAATTATCAACCCTCTCTGTATTCATTTGCACCCCCTTGATCTTTCACTACGAATCTGGCTATCTGTGTATGATCTTGCATTGCATTTTAATGGTCTGTGTTTATTTGGCAAGACAGGTGTTCTTCATTCCTCGGTGCATCACCTTTGTAGTTTAGGTTTTATTTCATGCATTTTCTTACCCTTTCTCCTTGGCAAGTTAGATTAGGTTTTTTAGTAAACCCTCTGCATTTTCTACGTGTGCATCTGAACAGAGGAATAGGAACCGGCCTTCATCCGGAGAGCTTTTTCCGTTTTCGCGAGGTCCCACACTTGGGAAAAGCTCCATGTTGTGCAGTCGCACTGAGACTTTCAACCCATCGCGTTACAGATTCCCAGGGGTGCTGTGATTTCGCATCAACAGTTTTGGCACGCCCGGTGGGACCAAGAGGTCATTCCACAGTTTCGAAGGAACTTTCAAGAAATTCGGACTTAAAAAATTGCAGGTTTTACAGTTCAGTTTTTTCCACCTTCCAGGCTGAACTTTAATATCGATTTTTAAGGACTTAACTCGCTCGAAACAAGTCAAAATTTCACCAGTTGATAGATCGGGGGATAATATTCAAAAGGGTATTCTTAGATTTTTGAGATTTTGACTTTCAAAATTTCATGGTTTTTTGATTTTCGGATTTCAAGTTTTCGGAAGTCTGGCATTTTTGGGTTTTCAGGACTGTCATTCTAGAATCAAGTTCCAAACTCTAAAATATCAAAAATACAGGTCTTTCAATTTTCTATTTTTAAATATTGTCAGGTTTGGTGTGTAACTTGGCAGGATCTAGCCTTTTGAGGCTCACTTTCTAACACATCTGGTGACTCCGAAGGGGATAGAATTCAGTTGTGTAGCAGCAAAGGTTACCTAGGCATATGAGAATAATTCAAACCAGGTCCAATACTCGAGAAGAGGGGCTATTTGTCCACTTGCAACTTTCACCAAGGAGAGGAAGAAGACCACAAAGATCACCATCTCCACCTAACAGGACTTTGTCTACACCTCCACCTGGTAGGCCTTTTCTCGCATCGACCAGGGTTCTTAGGCCAATCATAATGGCACATCTACCACCGAATCCCTTTGTCAATTTCACGGGTAGTAGTCCACTTGCCCTAAATGCTTAGAATCAAATTCCAGTTGTAGCACTAAAAAACATACCCTATTTCACAGGAGAAAATCATACTACTCCTATTAATCACATCCAGGATATTGCTAATGCATGTGCAATCCACGAAATAAATGAAATGGATGTTGCAGTCAAGCTGTTGGCTTCATCTTTCAAAGGCAAGGCCTTACAATGGTTTAGGATCCTTACAGCAGGGTCTATTACGAATTGGAACCAACTTTGTTCTGCTCTTTGCAGCCAATTCGGGGAGAGGGCGGACAATTTATCTTTATTGGAACAGATGACAACAATCAAAAGGGATCCTAACGAACAAATGGCAGATTTCAACTTCAGATTCCAACGGACATGGGACAGAATCCCAATAGCTGTTAGACCAACTGCCGAAGGAGCATTCCTTTATTTCTTAAAGGCTATAAATTCAGACATAGCCATGATGATCCAATCAATGGGAGGAACAACGCTGCCAGGGGCCTACGACGCAGCTATCAGAGCAGAGAACTGTTTGATCCAAGCTGGCAAGCTTGCACTAAGGCCACCAATGCCTCTCTATCCAGATATGGGAAATCCTACAACCAGTCAAGCACCAGAGTTGAATCCCATTCCAACTCATAGAAATCAAAGCAATAATGAGGCGTCGACTTCTTCAAATACTTCAAAGGAATTGCAGGAGGTCATGAAACAATTGCAGAACCTTGGAAATGAGCTTGTGACTATCAAAAGACAACAAGCTCAAAGTGCTAGACCATATCAGCCTCAAGCACAGTACCAAGCTAGGCCCCCATACCAACAAAATAGACCACCACCTCAGGCTGCAAATCAAAACCAAAACCAACGACAACCTCAAGCTACCAGGCCATTTCGACCGTATGATCCAAATGCAATGATGTCCTCAAGAGCTTTGGTCCCGACACAAAATAACATGGCACAGGAGTACGACTGGTGTTACCCTTGCAATCTACCTCACAATCAGTCAACATGTTTCAATGGTGCACTAAATCAGGCTTTGATGGTGCAAACCATTGGTGTTGCTCAAGAACCAAGCCAGGAGGAGAATCAACAGCAAAAAATGCAACAAGAAGGACCTCCAACAGAAACCACATTGGCAAATTGGCAAACGGAAGACTTCTGTGGAGTTAACCAACAGCCTTTTCAAGGCGTGGCTGCCAACACATGGTCAAAGAAGAGAATATATGAGACTGGACCAACCGTAAGCCCAGTTGTTTCTCACCCACTCTTACAACCACAAGGGGTCAGTATACCAACGCCGTCTCCAAATGCAAATCAAACCCAGGTCCTTTTGTACAACACACTCACATGCGCAACTCCAGAAACGTTGGCGCCAAGTAGGGACAGCAAGGACAATTCATCCCCCTTCACTCATTGATCAAATGAAGAAGACGCCATGTGACTTTCCATGTGGAATCACTGGTTATCCTAGGCAACGAGATTTATTGCAAGCTACAATGTCTATTGGTCTGGGTTTATTTGGCAACAGGTGTTCTTCATTCCTCGGTGCAATCACTTTGTAGTTTAAGGTTTTATTTCATGCATTTTCTTACCCTTCTCCTTGGCAAAGTTAGATTAGGTTTTTTAGTAACCCTCCTGCATTTCTAGTGTGCATCGAACAAGAATAGGAACCGGCCTTCAATCCGAAGCTTTTTCCGTTTTCGCGAGTCCCACACTTGGGAAAAGCTCCATGTTGTGCAGTCGCACGAGACTGTCACAACCCCATCGCGTTACAGATTCCCAGGGTTGCTGTGATTTCGCATCACCAGTTTGGCACGCCCGGTGGGACCAAGAGGTCGTATCCCAACAGTTTCAAGGAACTTTCAGAAATCGGACTAAAAATTGCAGGTTTTACATTCAGTTTTTTCCACCTTCCAGGCTGAACTTAATATCGATTTTTAAGGACTTAACTCGCTCGAAACAAGTCAAAATTTCACCAGTTGATAGATCGGGGGATAATATTCAAAGGGTATTCTTAGATTTTTTGAGATTTTGACTTTCAAATTTCATGGTTTTTTGATTTTCGGATTTCAAGTTTTCGGAAGTCTGGCATTTTTGGGTTTTCAGGACTGTCATTCTAGAATCAAGTTCCAAACTCTAAAATATCAAAAAATACAGGTCTTTCAATTTTCTATTTTTAAATATTGTCAGGTTTGGTGTGTAACTTGGCAGGATCTTAGCCTTTTGAGGCTCACTTTCTAACACATCTGGTGACTCCGAAGGGGATAGAATTCAGTTGTGTAGCAGCAAAGGTTACCTAGGCATATGAGAATAATTCAAACCAGGTCCAATACTCGAGAAGAGGGGCTATTTGTCCACTTGCAAACTTTCACCAAGGAGAGGAAGAAGACCACAAAGATCACCATCTCCACCTAACAGGAACTTTGTCTACACCTCCACCTGGTAGGCCTTTTCTCGCATCGACCAGGGTTCTTAGGCCAATCATAATGGCACATCTACCACCGAATCCCTTTGTCAATTTCACGGGTAGTAGTCCACTTGCCCTAAATGCTTAGAATCAAATTCCAGTTGTAGCACTAAAAAACATACCCTATTTCACAGGAGAAAATCATACTACTCCTATTAATCACATCCAGGATATTGCTAATGCATGTGCAATCCACGAAATAAATGAAATGGATGTTGCAGTCAAGCTGTTGGCTTCATCTTTCAAAGGCAAGGCCTTACAATGGTTTAGGATCCTTACCGAGGGTCTATTACGAATTGGAACCAACTTTGTTCTGCTCTTTGCAGCCAATTCGGGGAGAGGGCGGACAATTTATCTTATTGGAACAGATGACAACAATCAAAAGGGATCCTAACAAACAAATGGCAGATTTCAACTTCAGATTCCAACGGACATGGGACAGAATCCCAATAGCTGTTAGACCAACTGCCGAAGGAGCATTCCTTTATTTCTTAAAGGCTATAAATTCAGACATAGCCATGATGATCCAATCAATGGGAGGAACAACGCTGCCAGGGGCCTACGACGCAGCTATCAGAGCAGAGAACTGTTTGATCCAAGCTGGCAAGCTTGCACTAAGGCCACCAATGCCTCTCTATCCAGATATGGGAAATCCTACAACCAGTCAAGCACCAGAGTTGAATCCCATTCCAACTCATAGAAATCAAAGCAATAATGAGGCGTCGACTTCTTCAAATACTTCAAAGGAATTGCAGGAGGTCATGAAACAATTGCAGAACCTTGGAAATGAGCTTGTGACTATCAAAAGACAACAAGCTCAAAGTGCTAGACCATATCAGCCTCAAGCACAGTACCAAGCTAGGCCCCCATACCAACAAAATAGACCACCACCTCAGGCTGCAAATCAAAACCAAAACCAACGACAACCTCAAGCTACCAGGCCATTTCGACCGTATGATCCAAATGCAATGATGTCCTCAAGAGCTTTGGTCCCGACACAAAATAACATGGCACAGGAGTACGACTGGTGTTACCCTTGCAATCTACCTCACAATCAGTCAACATGTTTCAATGGTGCACTAAATCAGGCCTTGATGGTGCAAACCATTGGTGTTGCTCAAGAACCAAGCCAGGAGGAGAATCAACAGCAAAAAATGCAACAAGAAGGACCTCCAACAGAAACCACATTGGCAAATTGGCAAACGGAAGACTTCTGTGGAGTTAACCAACAGCCTTTTCAAGGCGTGGCTGCCAACACATGGTCAAAGAAGAGAAATATAGGAGAGGGACAACCGTGTAATCCAGTTGTTTCTCAACCCACTCTTACACAACAAGGGGTCAGTAGACCAAACGCAGCTCCAAATGTGCAAAATCAACCCAAGGTCCCTGTTGTAGCAACACACGCACATGCTCAAGCTCCAGAAAAGTTTGCGCCAAGTAAGGGACAGCAAAAGGACAATTCATCCCCCTTCAACATCATTGATCAAATGAAGAAGACACATGTGAACATTTCCATGTGGGAATCACTGGTGATCCTAGGGCAACGAGATTTATTGCAAGCTACAATGGCTAATTGGTCTGCCACAAATGTATCAAACCAGGGGCATGAGAAAGTTCTCACTAATGCATTGCAACATGATGGGGGCCAGACAAGAAAAAATTTGAAGCCTCCACCATTCTATGTTTCATTGATTGTTGGAAACCACTTGGTACACAACTGCATGATAGATTCTGGGGCAAGTAGTTCAGTGATGCCGAAGCAAATAGCGGATCAGCTGGGTTTGAAATATGAGCCAGTGCTGAAAGGAGTAGTACAGCTAGATGGAATGGCAGTAGGAACTGTTGGAGTCATCAAGGGGTTAAGCCTAACACTACATTCCTGTCCTAATGTTACAGTTCTGCAAGATGTGTCTGTGATTGACCTTCCGCCACTCTTTGCGTTGTGTCTATCAAGAGACTTCACTGCAAAAATCGGTGGATATTTATCTGCAGATTGGTCACACATGATTTTTAGGACAAGGTATGGAGCGAAAGCAACAATCAGGTCAGAACCAATTGCTAATTTCCATATTGAGCCTTATGTGTCAAGTCCTATCAATGTAAATTGCTCAGCTATTGATCATGAGGAGTGTTCAAATGATCTAGAAACAAGTACTAAGGTCGAGGGAATTCCTGATTTAACTTTGGATGAATGGGCAAACAAGAGTCATGAATTTGACCCATACAAGGAAATTGAAGAATCTGAATTAGGCGTGTATTGTATACACAAAGAAAATTCACACATCCCCGACATCATTCAGCCTGAACAAAAGGATGAAAACAAAGTTTGGAAATTATTTTTCGATGGTTCGAGAAGCAGACAAGGTGCTGGAGGTGGTGCAATGTTGATTTCACCACAAGACATCAAATATTTTTCAGCTTTTCGTTTCCAGTTTTCCTGTTCGAACAACACGGCTGAATATGAAGCATTGATTCATGGACTTCATTGGGCCAGGAAAAAGGGCATAAAGAACTTGCAGGTGTTTGGAGATAGCGAGCTAATCGTCAACCAAGTTAGGGGAAAACATGCTACAAAAAATGACTTGCTAAAGAGCTACAAGAATAGGGTATGGGACCTCATTGAGGATTTTGAAGCTTTCAACATTGTATCCATACCCAGGAAGAAAAATGAAGCCGCAGATAGGCTCGTAGCAGTTGGAGCAACGTTTGATGTGGTTGACAACATCAGAAGAAAAAAAATGCAGCCACATATCCATGTGGTTGTGAGGCCAGCAGTTCCAGATAACAACACAAGCTGGCAGGTGTTTGAAAACGATCAACAGATCGTCAATTTCTTGCAAGAAGAGGCTGAATTCTCAGCTAGAAATCAGGATAGGCTAGAGCAGCAGTATGGGGATCAAGTAGTGCAACTGCGGACAAACAAGCTTCCTAAGGGTTTGGTAACATTGGAGTCTATCTTTAACCCTAACGACCAGTTTCGTAAGGAAAAGGATAATATACAGGTCAAGAGAGAGGATTCAGGGCCAATTCTGGTTGGGGAAGGCAAGACACTTCAAATTGGTAAAGTGGCCACTGAGCGAGAGAAATCAGATTTCATACAACTTTGCCAAGAATTTCCAGATGTCTTCGCTTGGAGCTATGAAGACTTAAGAGGATTCGATCCAAATTCGGCACAACATACCATAGAATTGGATCCAGATGCTAAGCTCATTAGGCAAAAACAAAGACCGGTCAACCCTCACATTGAGCCTCTAATGAAGAAAGTGCTAAACAAGCTAATAGAGGCAAGCATTATTTTTCCAATCAAGCACTCGAGCTGGGTAACAAACTTGGTTCTGGTCAGGAAGAAGAGTGGAGAAATCAGGTTATGTGTGGACTTCCGAGACCTCAATAGGGCATCTCTCAAAGACCATTACCCGCTTCCTTCAATGGAACAAATATTGCAATTAGTATTCGGTTCAGAGAGATTCTCTCTCCTAGATGGCTACTCAGGGTATAATCAGGTGATGGTGAAATAAGATGACCAGTTCAAGACGGCTTTCACCACCAAATGGGGGACATATGCCTACAAGAAAGATGCCATTTGGGCTATCAAATGTTGGAGCCACCTTCCAAAGGGAAATGGATATGACATTTAAGGGGTTGATCAATAGAATAGTTCTGATATATCTTGACGACATCACTATATTCTCAAAAAATGTAGTGGATCACCTCTGTCATTTGAGGCAAGTATTTCAGAGATGTAGAAGTTTTGGGGTATCATTGAATCCCAAAAATGCATATTTTTGGCTCACGAGGGAAAACTTCTAGGCCATATTGTTTCAAAGGAAGGGTTGACGATTGACCCTAGAAAGAGTTAAAGCAATTCGAGCGTCGCCATTGCCAAGTCACAAGAAGGCTCTTCAAACCTTCTTGGGAAGGATCAATTTTGTCCGCAGAGTTTGTTCCAAACTTCGCATCTCTCGTAAAGCCAATAACATTGATGTTGAAAAAGAGCATGGCATTTAAGTGGACATATGAAGGAAAGACAAGTTTTGAGGCAATAAAAGAGGCTATATCTCAAGCTCCCACTCTCGTCAATCCAGACTTCTCTAAGGATTTTGCGTTATATGCCTTTGGTGGTGGGGACACGATTTCTGCAATCCTGGTACAACAAAACAAAGGAGGATTAGAACAACTAGTTGCTTTCTTCAGTCAAAGATTGGAGGGATACAAAACTAGGTACTCTTTCATTAAAAAGAAAGTCCTTGTAGTAATCAGGAGCTTAAAGAAATTCAAGCACCTAGTCTCAAACAACAAGATCCAATTATTGGTCTCTCATGCGGGAGTCAAGGACTTCCTTCTAAACAAGGATCTGAATGAGAAACGTGCAGGATGGATAACTCGTGTCATGGAATATGACATCAAAATTAAGGTCACTAAGCTAGTACGTGGGAAGGGACTATGCGAACAACTAGCCTTGAGTCAACAAGTTGAAGCAGGTAATGAAAAAGAGGCTACCTTGGTACTGCATGATGATCAAGAACTAGGAAATGATGATGTACCCACTCCCTGTTGGACTCAGAAGATGATACATTTCCTACAGATGCAGGCCTATGCCCTCCAGAAATGAGAAAAGCAAAGAGGAGATACTTTAGATTACAGGCTATTCCATTTGTGCTTGTTGATGGTGTTTTGTTCACGAAAGACATCAATGGAGTTCTATTGAGGAGCTTTGCGACAAATCAAATTAAAAGGGTGTTACGAGATTTTCACGATGGATATTCTGGAGGACATTTTGCTCCACGAGTAATAGCTCTCAAGATAATGAAGGCAGGGTATTATTGGCCCACGGTGTTCAATGACTGCTATACTTGGATAAGAAAGTGCAAGAAATGTGCACTCTTCACGGGCAAAGAAAGACTAGCAACGCTTCCATTGCACCCAATTTTGGTTGACCAACCATTTATGCAATGGGGATTTAACTTCGTTGGGGTCATCAACCCAAACTCAAGCCAAGGCCACAAGTGGATTCTCATGGCAACAGACTACTTCACCAAGTGGACCGAAGTAGTAGCGCTCAAAGAAGCAAGTGAGTCTAGCATATACTAGACTTTTATGAAGGAATAGTGACCAGGTTCGGTGTGTTGTCCACTATCATATCAGACAATGCATTGGCATTTATAGATTCTAAGATTATAGAATGGGTTGTCAAGAATGGAATCTATTTGAGCACCTCTTCCAATTATTACCCACAAGGTAATGGACAAGCAGAGTCCACAAACAAAAATTTGCTAAGAATCATCAGGAGGACTCTAGATAAAAATCAAAGAACATGGCATACCAAGCTAAAATCAGCATTGTGGGCTGACAGAGATAACGCCAAAGAGATCTACAGGTAATTCTCCCTTACAAGTTGGTCTATGGGAAAGAGGCAGTATTGCCTATATCATTAGAATTGCCTAGCATTGGAGTTCATGAAGTAGTTGGAGTTGGCTGAGTTCAAACCAATAGAGGATAGGTATGCAGAGTTGATGGAATTCGAAGAAGTTAGAGAACGTGCAGTTCAAACAATTGAGAAAGATCAGGCCTTAGTAAAAAGATGGTTTGATAAGAAAGCAAGAGCAAAGACCTTCCAGGAAGGAGACCTAGTTCTGAAATGGGATGCAGATCGGGCAAAACCAGGAAGGCATTCCAAGTTTGATGCCATTTGGAGTGGCCCCTACATGGTCACGGGATGTAAGAGTAGTAATGCCTTCCAATTGTCTACTTTGGATGGAGGATAACTCCCGATTCTAGTTAATGGAATCTATCTTAAACATTGATACTGAAAAGGAAAAGGTTTACCCTTGTAAATATTGGCCTAGATTTCAATTCCTCTAAGTGCATATGCACATTGTCCTGTTGTAGTTAGGTTCCAGTTTGTGCGTATGCACATTGTCCTGTTGTAGTTAGGTTCCAGTTTCCCTAAGTGCTCCGGCACAAGTTTTTTTGCTCCCAGGTTGGTTCTCTACAGTTCAGCATGCTCTCAGAGAGGGGGTTGCGATATCAGGCTCAGGATCAGATATCAGATTGGTTTCAAGTTATTGCTTATGACTCCATGCCCAATGGATCGCTAAAAGGCCATTGATCTTCTACCTAGCAGGTAGGTGATCCCGTTAAGTCGCCAAATTGTTGTATATATCTTTCACAAAGGAAATATGCCCAGAGAAGTTCAAAAACCCGACATAAGGACAATATGCCGAAGAAGTTCAAAATCCTGACGGGAAAATATGACAGAGAAGTTCAAAAACCCGACATAAGGGAAATATGCCGGAGAAGTTCAAAAGCCCGACAGGAAAATATGCCGTGAGAAGTTCGACAATGGATGTCCCGACATAAGGCAAATGGTGTGCCCAGAGAAGTGCATAGAAGTGGCGCATGACAATGGATGTCGATAGGGCAAACGGAGGGGTTCCAAAACCCGACACAGAAGTGGCACACGACAATGGATGTCGACAAGGGGTTCCAAAACGGTCCGCCACAAGGTGCATTTCGGAAGTTTCGGCGTTTCGGGAAACATGGATGTCAACAAGGAAAATGCATGAAAACCGCAAGGCATGTCCCAATGCTTGAGAGTTCTGCAAAACCCGAATGGATGTCGACTACCTAGGAAAACGGTTGGGCCGAAGGAGTCGGGAAAGCCATGGAGGCACAAACATGTTGAGGCACCCTCCAAACCCGATGCAGATGCAAAGTAGAAACCCAAACCCGACTGGAAACAGACCCTGACTTGGGGGATATTCAGACGGCCATAACTTTTAACAGGGAGATCAAATTCATGAAAGGTTGGACTTTTTGGAAAGCTCTACGAGCGTCCTCTGTCCAACTACAAGTAGATATCTTGATTTGGGTGAGAAAAAATTATTCAAAAATGCAAAATACAGTTCGTCATTTTTTGGGTTTGCTAGGGGTTCTCACCTACCGCCATAATGAGATGAATTAGGTGCATTCTTGGAGGTGGTTGGGGCAGATTTTGATTTCCTCTCTTCTCCCTCTCTTTTTCCTCCTATAAATTGTAAGGAGGGGCTTCTTTATAAAGGTTGGATATTCTTTATTTTTCCCCTCCCTTCTTCTCTTTAGCAAGTGGATTTGTGGAGTTAAAACCTCCCATTTAAAACTGTAATGCAACCTTGCCTCTTGGTATTTTGCAGTGTGTTGTACCAATATTTGGAGAAAATTAATGCATGTCTGTGGATGATTCTCAAACCTCTCTGTGTTCATTTACATTACCCTTGATCGTTCACTATGAATCTGGCTATCTGTGCATGATCTTGCATTGCATTTTAATGGTTTGTGTTTATTGGCAAGACAGATGTCCTTCATTCCTCGATGCATCACCTCTGTTAGCTTAGGTTTTATTTTATGCATCTTCTTACCCTGTCTCCTTGGCAAGATTAGATTACGTTTTTTTGTAAACCCTCTGAATTTTCTACGTGTGCATCTGAATAGAGGAATAGGAACTGACCTTCATCCGGAGAGCTTTTTCTGTTTTCGCAATGTCCCACACTTGGGAAAATCTCCATGTTATGCAATCGTACTGAGAGTCTCAACCCATCGTGTTGCTGACATTCAGGGGTGCTGTGATTCGACATCAACAGGTAGGTTTTCTTTCAAAAGAAGAAGTTCTTTTGCACACTCTGCATATCCCACTTGGGGTATGTATGATTTTCAGTTTTTACATTATTTTTGGTGATGTTGTTTTACTCTTGCACAGTCCATTTCAGTTGGCTTTTGGTGAAGTTCAACTTCAAGTTTCAACGGGTTTCTAAATGATTCAAAGGTCAGCAAAGTGTGGGGAGTCAGGGAGTCCATTTCATAAGAAGGATCATTGTCAGGCCATCATTCTTGACTCCATGCCCAATGGATGCTCCAAGGCCACTTGTATCTTCATCTAGCAGGTCGATGTCCCCATGAGTCACCAAATTGTTATCCCAAATTCCCCCTGGCAAATTTGGTGAAGACAATTCCTACACATAAAGAAATTATGAAGGAAATGACTCAGAACCACGAGCTCACATTCCAGGATGAAAAACAAGTTACAGGTGGGCTAGTAAATGAAGGATCAGTGTCACAGAGAAGTAAGGAGCAAGAAGGAAAAGAAGCGGTGAAATGATCCACGACTTCGTGGGGGACCAATTAATGTCACATTTTTGAGTCAGCATTGAAAAGTCAAAGCGGGGAGGTGGGTCGCCAGAGCACTTTAGAGTTTTTAAGCTTTGTTTTGAAATGAAGTAACAGTATAAAAGTGAGGTGCGACTCCGCTAGGGCCCACATCAAAATTTAAAAGTGGAGAGGTAGGTTTCCAGGGAATTTTGAGATTCTTAGCTTTGTTTTTAAAAAGAATAAAAGTCATAAAGTAAGCCGCAACCTCATTGACGCCCAGGAAAGCCATGTATAGGGCCTATATTAAAAGCGGGTGGGCGGGCCAAATTGTCTAAAATTAATCGTTTTCTTTAAGTGATACAAAATTTGAAAATCACCCCCAGATCCACTTCAACTCAAATATTTTCCACATGGAAGGTTCAAATTTGAAGTTTTGAAAGAGCGAGTTAACGAATGTGATACACTACATCTGGTTTTTTCACCATTATTGCTCTTACGCAAACCAGGGACCTTAAGGGATTCAATTAATTTCATCCTTTTTGGTTAATTCCATGGTCTCTCATCATTTTTGTAAGTGAAGTGCAATATAATTGATTGTGGATCTCAATTTGTAAATCTGAGAAGTGCAAAAGTTGAAGTTTTGAAATAGAGTTGCTCGGGAACCTCCAGAAAATGAATTATAAGTAGAGAAAGATGCAGAGGAAAAGGATGTGGAGAAGGAAGCTACAGGATTGAAAGAGGATGGACATGCTACTAGAGGAGATGACTGGATGCCCCCGTTAAAACAACTGGTGGAAATAATTGAAAAATCTTATCTTTTATACACCTGACAACTTTTGGGTTTAAACTTGTTAAATATCACTTTCTGGAAACAAATCTGTAACAAACAAAGTATTCCTCGAATATTCTTCTTTTGGGGGGGAAATATTTGATGTAAAGTGAGTGATATAAAGGCATGAAATGGAGATGCCAAAGGGGGGGTTAATTTTTCTAAGAAAGTTTGAGAAAAAACATTTTTCCCGAGAGACCGTATGAGAAACTAGTTTATTTTCTTATGTTTTCGGATTTAATCATGTCAAGATAGTTGTAAGTGTACAACCATTGAAAATCTTTGAGATTGTTGAAGAAACTCTCCCCTACTAATGAATCTAGTGAACCTTGAATGAATCTGTGTTATTCATGAGCATAATTGTGTTTTATTTTATTTCAGAATGTTTTCAAATAGTTTTTCATGTTCCTGTTGCAATCTTATGTTAAAATCCCTCTGAATCAAAAAAATATCTTATCCACGTGGTAGTTTTTTGGCATTTGTAATTTCATTGTGAGGAGATATTTCATTTGTAATTTCAAACGAGCGCGGAGCCTCCAGGCGTCCAGTCTCTTCAAAGGGGAAAGATTCAGGTTGAATAGTCAATGCATAATGGCAGGCTAGCAGAGAGTGCCAAGTGTCCAAATGATGCTAATTCAAGGGTTGAATAGAGAGATGGTCTTCAAACAAGTCCCATACCACCGCGTGTCCCCGGTCAAGAAATATTACCCCGTCGATCAAAGGACTTAGTGAAGAAATAAAGAAATTGAGCAGGCCGGTGGAGGAAGCCACGTGTCAGCCCTGCACCATTCTAAGAGAAAAATACAGAGGCCACCTTCAGACAAGTGCTATCCCTCCACGTGTCCCAAATTAAAAAGGGTGCTAGTTTTTCAAAATGTTTTTCCCACCTTTTTTTATGGGCCGGATACAAACTTCAAAGGGGCATAAATTTCAACTCATGGCTCGAAATATTGCAGATCTGACACCATTGGAAAGATCTCGGCCTTTCCCACGCCATGAAGATCTAAAACTTTAAGTTTGGAGAGGTAAAGGAAAATGGAGAAAACATCTTCAGGGCCATTAATATGTGATCCATCTGCCCCAACAACCAAATTAGATTCGATCTACTCTATCGTTTCCTCCTTCTTCAAGGTGTCGAGCTAGAGATTGATATGATCAAGACATAGGAGGCATTAACAGTAGTGGTTGAGCTTCGACCTTATTTTCCCAATTCTCTCTCTTTCTTCTCTCTGATTGAGGCTATAAATATAGGGTCAGGACTCATTGTAAAGGATTGGATATTCTTCTATTTTGTAGGCTCCCCTCTTCTCCTTGGCAAGTGAATTCGTGGAGTTTCAGACCTCCCATATAGAATGTAAACGCAAATTTCCCTTGTTATTATTGTAATGCATCGTATCAAGTTGTGAGATCAATAATACATGTTCTTTGGGTGATCTTCATCCCTTTCCGTGTTAAGTATTGTCTCCTGATCCTTCATTACAACTTTGGTTATTTGTGCATGTTTTCGTGTTACATTCTTCTGGTTTGTGTCTGCTAGCAAAACAATTGTCCATCACTCCTTTGGTGTATCACCTGGCAGCTTAAGTTTTTATTTTCTTTGCATTTCCCCTTTAACTCTGTCTACTTGGAAAATTAGAGTAGGATTCAGGACAAATCCTCTATAATTTCATGCATACACCTAAACAGAGGAGTAGGAACCAACCATAATTTGAAGATTTTTTTCCCACCTGTGAAGTCCCACACTTTGGGGGGAAAAATCAATGTTATGTGAGTCACACCAAATGAACATGCCTTAGAAAAGTAGATTTGATGACTCATTTGGGGGTGCTATGATTTTGCACTGACAATTTTGGCACACCTAGTGAGACGAGAAGTCTCCATCTTTCACTTGTTGTGCACTTGTTGTGATTCTAGATTTTGAGAAGCTCTTAAAAAATGCACATCTGACAACTCTAAAAGGGACATAATCCACCAGTTTAAGAATTCTAAGTTTCCCAAGTTCATGAGAAGGATACAAACAAGGTCTACAATAAGAGAAGGATAGTTTGTACACATACACTGGTATCCAGACATAAGGAGAAGAGGAAGAAGAGCCCAAAAGTCTATATCTCCACCAAACAGAGCCTTGTCAACACCTCCTCCTAGTAGGTCAATATTTCAATCAAGAAAGGTGCTCAAGCCGATCATGATGGCACACCAACAACCAAATCCTTACGTCAACTTCACTCGCAACAACCCATTTTCTCTGAATGCACAAAACCCAGTCCCAGTGACAGCATTGAAGAGCATCCCATATTTCACTGGAGAAAACCAGACTTATCTCGGTGACCACGTTCAAGACATTGAAAATGTCTGTACAATCCATGAGATCACTGAGATGGACATTGCAGTCAAGTTTCTAGCCTCTTCACTCAGGGGAAAAGCTTCACAATGGTTTCAGGAGCCTAGCAGCAGGATCTATTCAATCTTGGGACCACCTGTGCACAGCTCTTCACAACCAGTTTGGAGAAAAGGGAGATAACCTATCCTTGCTGGAGCAGCTGACAACTATCAAGAGGGCTTCAAATGAGTAACTCACGAATTTCAATCTCAGATTTTAATGGACCTGGGATAGGATTACAAAAGAAGTAAAGCCCACTAATGAAGGCGCCTTCTTATACTTTCTTAGAGCTTTAAATTATGATGTTTCTTTGATGATTCAGTTAATGGGGGGCACAACCTTGCCTACAGCCTATAGCCTTTCCATAGGAGCTGCGAATCATTTAATTCAGGTTGAAAAACTTGCCCCTAGGCCATCTATGCCTCTATCCCTCGAGTTAGGAAACCCGGGTAGCAGCCAAACGCCCACATTAGCTCCTATACCCACCCCAAGAGTCAAAGTTCAGCTAAAGCATCCACTTCATCATCTAACACCTCAAAGGAGCTTCAGAAAGTTATGAAACAACTACAAAACTTGGGAAATGAGTTAGTAACCATCAAAATGCAACAGGCTCATAGTTCTAGGCCATATCAGCCCTGGGCTCAGTATCAGGCTAGACCCCCATATCATCAAAATAGACCACTAACCCAGGCTATAAATCAGAGTCAACATCAAGGGAATCCTCAAGCTACTAGACCTTTTAGGTCATATGATCCAAACATAGCTTCAACATCAAGACAATTGGTTCTAACACATAATAACATGACACAAGAATACGATTGGTGTTTCCCATGCAATCAGCCACATAATCAGTTGATGTGTTTCAATGGTGCACTAAATTAGGCTCTGATGGTGAAAACCATTGGTGTGTCACAAGAACCTAGCCAGGAAGAAAATCAGCAGCAAGGAGCTCAGCAAGAGGGACCCCCAAGAAAAACTATGTTTGTCAATTGGCAAGCTGAGGGCTTTTGTGGAATGAATCAGACCCCTTCTAAAAGTATAGCTACTAATACACAGTCCAAGAAGAGAAATATTGGAGAAGGACATTCACCAAGATCAGGTGATCCTCAACCCTTTGTTGCTCCACAAGGTATTGGCATTCAAAATATAACTCCCAATGTGCAAAGTCAATCCAAGCCACCTTCCAGACCTACTCAGGCACCGGTTGTAACAACCCATGTGCAAGAGAAAAATGTGCCAAAGAAGGGGCAGCAGAAAGAAAATTCATTTAATATCATTGAGAAAATAAAGAGGAAAAGTGTGAACATTTCACTATGGGAGTCACTGGCCATTCTAGTGTAGAGGGATCTATTACAAACTTCTATAAAAAATTGGTCAAGATCAAATCACACCCCTAACTAGCAAAAGAAAGTGCTTACCAATAGAGCTCAACATGGGGAAAACCATTGAGATCAAAAAGGTAAGAACCGAAGACCTCCTTCATTCTATGTTTCATTGATTATTAGAGACAAATTGGTGCAAAATTGTATGATTTATTCTGGGGCAAGTATTTCTATAATGCCCAAGAAAATAATTGATCAACTCAGGGGTCTCTAATATGAAGTCATCTCTAGAGGGGTAGTGCAATTAGACGGGACAACAGTAACAACTGTTGGAATTATCGAGGATCTGAACATCACTCTCCATGCCTGTCCCAATGTGATTGTTCTATATAATGTATCAATAATAGATTTTCCACCATATTTTACTTTTTGTTTATACAAGGAGTACCCTGCCGAGATTGAAGGCTATCTGTCTACTAATTTGCCACATATTTTC
This sequence comes from Taxus chinensis, assembly GCA_019776745.2. Lineage (NCBI taxonomy): Eukaryota > Viridiplantae > Streptophyta > Pinopsida > Cupressales > Taxaceae > Taxus > Taxus chinensis. Next base: position 259,558,634 of record CM034147.1, on the reverse strand, counting down.
TTTAGAAAAAGGTATGGGGAAAAGGCCACAATCAAATCTGAGCCCATTGTTTATTATCATATTGAATCTTATTTGCCTTTAACCCAATCAACGCCAACTGCTCAAATTTTTGATCAAAAAGACCTCCTAAGCACTAGTGAAGTAAATACCAAGGTAGGGATGTAAGCCCAGGACTTCAATCTCGATGAATGTGCAGTCAAAAGCCATGCTTTTGATCCCTACAAGGAGATGGAAGAATCTGAGCTAGGATTCTACTGTCTACATGAAGAGAACCATCCCCTTGGTGACCTAATTAAGCCATAGAATATAAGGATGAAAATGACAGGATGGAAGCTGTTCTTTAATTTCTTGAGGAGTAGAGAAGGAGCTGGAGGAGGAGCTATGATTGTGTCCCCCAAAGCTATGAAATATTATTCCATCCTTCATATTTAAATTTACCTTCTCAAATAACACTGCTAGAGATATGAGGCTTTGATCCATGGCATTGCATTGCACAAGGAATATGAGGAATCAAAAACCTGTACAAGTGTTTGGTGACAGTGAGCATGTTTTCCAATCAAGTCAGAGGACTTAAATGCTGTTAAGAACGACCTGCTAAAGAACTACAATAATAGGGTATGGAATCTCATGGAGTATTTCGAGGCCTACAGCATTGTGTCTGTACCTAGAAAGGAGAACAAAGTTGTTAATAGGCTTATAGTAGTAGGAGCAATGTTTAATGTGGTGGAAAGACATTAAAAGAGACAAAGATTAGCCACATATCCATATAGTTTTAAGGCCACTAGCAGTGCCAGATAATAACACATTCTAACAAGTGTTCAAGAATGATCAGTAGATCATTAATGTTTTGTAACAAGACGCTGAATTCTTGCCTAGAAATTAAACCAGATTAGAGCAGAAATAAGGAGAATCAAATAGTAAAATTGCATATAAACAAGATTCCCAAATGATTAGTGACTTTGGAGTCTATCTTTGATCCTAATGATCAGTTAAGAAAAGAGAAGGGCTAAAATACAAATCATAGGAGAAGATTCGGAATCAATCACAGTTAGAGAAGGAAAAACACTTCAAATTAGCAAAGTGGCCATTGAGAAAGAAAGTTACGAATTCATGTAACTTTGCCAGGAATTTCTAGATTTATTTGCTTGGAGCTATGAATACCTAAGAGGGTTCAATCCAAAGATAGCACAACACACAATCGAACTAGATCCAGCTGCTCAGCCCATTAGGAAAAATTAGAGACCAGTCAACCCACACATTGAGCTTCTAATGAAGAAAGATCTGAACAAGCTGTTATAAGAAAGTATCATATTTCCAATCAAACACTCAAGCTGGGTTACAAACTTGGTCCATGTCAAGAAGAAAAATGGAGAAACTAGGTTGTGTGTATATTTTTGAGACTTGAACAGAGCCTCCGTCAAAGATCACTACCCACTTCCTTCAATGGAGTAGATTTTGCAAGTGATGTCTAGATTAGAGAGATTCTCCCTCCTAGATGGCTACTCAGGGTACAACCAGATCATGGTGAAAGAAGATGATCAGTTCAAAATAGCTTTCACCACTAAATGGGGCACCTATGCCTACAGAAAAAAGCCATTTGGATTGTCCAATGCCGGAGCCACTTTTCAAAGGGAAATGGATATGGCATTCAAAGGGATGATCAAAAAAATAGTACTAATATTTCTGGATGACATTACAATGTTTTCCAAAAATGCAGTAGACCACTTTTTCCACCTAAGGCAGGTGTTTTGAAGATGCAGGAGTTTCGAGGTATCATTGAACCCTAAAAAATGCATATTCTTGGCCCATGAGGGTAGGCTTCTAGGCCATATTATATCAAAGGAATGATTGAAAATTGACTCAGAGAGAGTGGAAGCACTAAGACCATTACCATTTCCAAGCCACAAGAAATCCCTTCAAATCTTCCTGGGAAAAATCAATTTTGTTCATAGGTTTGTACCAAACTTTGTTGCCCTTGTTAAGCCAATAACATTGGTGTTAAAGAAGAGCTTAACATTTAGGTGAATAGCTAAAGGAAAGGTAATCTTTGAGGCCATCAAAGAAGCTATATCACAAGCCCCAACTCTCGTGAACATTCTGTTAAGGTGCATTGGGACAAATCAGGTTGAGAGAGTGTTACAAGAGTTCCACGATGAAGTAGGTGGAGGCCACTTTTATACATGAGTGACAACACTTAAGATCATGAAGGCATGTTATTATTGGCCCAGTCGGCAAGAAGAAGAAAGTGGAGGAAAGGAAGTTGTTTTTGTCTTGCAAAATAGTCAAGAGGAAGAGAATTAGGATGTGCCCACTCCTTGTTGGACTCAGAACATGGTGCACTTCCTTCGAATAGGCCTGTGTCCTCCAGAAATGAATAAAATGAAAAGGAGACACTTTATACTACATGCCATACCATATGTGCTCATGGATGGTGTCTTGTTCAAAAGGGATATCAATGGCATTCTGTTAAGGTGCATTGGGACAAATCAAGTTGAGAGAGTGTTACAAGAGTTCCACGATGAAGCAGTTGGAGGCCACTTTTCTGCATGGGTGATAATGCTTAAGATCATTAAGGCAGGTTATTATTGGCCTAGGGTGTTTAGTGAATGTTATGCATGGATCAAAAAGTGTAAGAACAGTGTATTTTTCAGAGGAAAGGAAAATCTAGTAGCATTACCAATGGGGATTGGACTTCATCGGGGTCATCAATCCAAATTTGAGCTAACGCTATAAATGGATTATGATAGCAATAGACTATTTTACCAAGTGGACCGAGGCAGTGGCACTCAAGGAAGCTAATGAGTCTAGCATACTAGATTTTTATGAAGGGATAGTGACCAGATTTGGAGTGCCAGCCACCATTATAATAGGCAATGCATTGGCATTCATAGGTTCCAAAATCACATGATGGGCTGTTAGGAATGAGATTTACTTGAGCACCTCATCAAATTATTACCCTCAGGGTAATGGCCAAACAAAGTCCACAAACAAGAACCTGCTAAAGATTATTAGAAGAACTTTAGATAAAAATAAGATAACTTGGCACACGAAACTCAAATCAACCTTATGGGCTTATAAGACAACACCCAAAAGGTCTACAGGAAGCTCCCCATTCAAACTTGTCTACGGGAAAGAGGAAGTGTTGCCTATATCACTTGAGTTGCCAACATTGGAACTCATGAAGCAATTGGAGATGTCTGACTTTGAACCAATGGAGGCCAGGTATGCAGAGCTGATGGATTTGGAAGAAACCAGAAAACATGCACTTCAAACAATAGCGAAGGATCGGGCCTCAATCAAGAGATGCTTTGACAAGAAGGAAAGAACAAGGACCTTCCAGGAAGGAGACCTGGTTTTGAAATGGGATGTAGATCAGGAAAAACTAGGAAGGAATTCCAAGTTTGATGTTATTTGGAGTGGCACTTACATGGTCACAAAATGTAAAAGTAGCAATGTTTTCCAGTTATCTACATTGGATGGTGAAGAGTTGCAAATTCCAGCGAATGGAATTTATCTTAAACACTGCTAATAGAGGGAAGGTTCTCACCTTGTACATATTAGTCTAGTTTCTCTTTCCTCTAAGTGCTTGTGCACATTGTCTTGTTGTAGTTTAAGTTGATTTTCTCCTAAGTGATTTGCACACTCTGCATGTTCTACATGGGACATGTATGATTTCAAATTTTGTATATAGTTGTGTTTTTTTGTTGCTCTTGCACAACTCTTGCAAAAACAAATGAAGCCTCGGGTCAAAACAACTTTCTACTCTCAGAAACCATCGTTTCAAGATTTCTTATGAAGATTGAGAGTGAAAATAGTCGGGCTCGTGAATCGGAGGAAGAATCAGTACCAGACCATCATTCTCGAACTCCATGTGCAACAAATATGACAAGGTAATTGGTATTTTGATCTAGTAGGTAGATACCCCTGTGAGTCACCAAATTGTTATCCATATTTTTCCCCTCGAGAAAAATATTAGATCAGAGTGACCCCGCATTGAAAGAACCTTAGAAATCACGTTCAAATCCTGTAAATAGATTATAGAGGGACTCTACAATGGAAGCAGCGGGGCCTACAAAGATCAAACAACAACATGCATGAGAAATTCAGAAAATGGATTTATCTAGCGAGCCCAAGCCTCAAATCCATTCTTCAAGTTATAGGTAGGTTCAGAAATTGAACAACAGTGTCACCAAGAAGCTAGGAACAAGAAAAGGAGGAAGTGGCAAAGATCCAAAGTCCTCGAGCTCAAAACAGTTCGAAATGAGCCCAAAAATGGGCTAATTATGAAGGATATTGCTGAAGGAGCCACGTGTCTGAACAACGCTTCTCCAAGGGTGAATCCAAGACAAGAATCTCAAATGAGCGCTAGGCTTCCACGCGTTCAGAGCCCTAAAAGTTGTGCGGCTATTGAAAAGTCTTCGACTAGACAGGAAGGTGCCAGGTGTCGTTTCGACGCAAATCCAAGATGGGAGCCCAAGGTGAAGACTCAAAATCGCGTCAGCCCTCCATGTAGAAAATGGTCAATAGAGGTCAAAAGGTGGACAGGGCGGGCCTCAAAGAGGGTATAAGTATAGAAGTACTGGCGAGGAGTGCCAAGTGTCAGCGACACATCTCCAAAGCAGAATCCAAATGTGGTGGCTCAAACAAGTGCTAGCTCGCCATGTAGCCCAGGGTCCAAAGAGGTAAGGTAAAGATCATTGAGAATTCCAAAGACCCACAGAGGCTTCCAAGTTAAAACTTGACACTCCTTCAAAGGCAAAATATTGATCGGGCTTTCAAACGAGCGCGGAGCCTCCATGCATCCAGTCTTTTCAGAGGGGAGAGAGTTGGGTTAAATATTCAATGCATAATGGCAGGTCAGAAGATAGTGCCAAGTGTCCAAATGATGCTAATTCAAGGGTCGAATAGAGAGAGGGTCTTCAAACAAGCACCCGACTGCCGCGTGTCCCCAGTCAAGAAATATGACCCTTCCGAGCAAGGGACTTAGCGAAGAAATAAATAAATTGAGCAGGTCGGCGGAAGAAGCCACGTGTTAGCTCTGCGTCATTCCAAGAGAAAAATATAGAGGCTACCTTCAGACAAGCACTAGCCCTCCACGTGTCCCATATTAAAAAGGGGGCCAATTTTTCAAACTGGTTTTCCTGCATTTTTGTACAGGCCCGATACAAACTTTGAAGGGGCATATCTTTTGACTCATGGCTCGAAATATTGCAAATCTGACACCGTTGGAAAGATCTCGGCCTTTCCCATGCCATGGAGATCTGAAAAATTAAGTTTGGAGAGGTTAGGTAAATAAAAATGGAGAAAACATCTTTAGGTTCATTAATGTGGGATCCATCTACCCCAATAACCAGATCAGATTCGATCTGCTCCACCGTTTCCTCCTTCTTTGAGGCACCGAACCTGAGATTTATATAGTCAAGACAAATTTGGGGGAATATTTTGTAGGAGGAATTAATTTCAGTGGTTGAGCTTCAAATTTCTTTTCCCACTTCTCTCTCTTTCTTCTCTCTGATTGAGTCTATAAATACAGGGTCGGGACTCATTGTAAAGGATTGGATATTCTTCTGTTTTGCAGGCTCCCCTCTTCTCCTTGGCAAGTGAATTCGTGGAGTTTCAGACCTCCCATATAGACTGTAAACGTAAATTTCCCTTGTTACTATTGTAATGCATCGTATCAATCCGTGAGAGAAATAATACATGTTTTATGGGTGATCGTCATCCCTTTCTATGTTAATTGTTGTCTCTTGATCCTTCATTATAACTCTGGTTATTTGTGCATGTTTTCGTGTTGCATTTTTCTGGTTTGTATCTGCCAAGAAAACAATTGTCCATCACTCCTTTGGTGTATCACCTGACAGCTTAAGTTTTTATTTACTTTGCATTTCCCCTTTAACTCTGTCTCCTTGGCAAATTAGAGTAGGATTTAGGACAGATCCTCTGCAATTTCATGCATACACCTAAACAGAGGAGTAAGAACTAGCCTTAATTTGGAGAGTTTTTTCCCACCTGCGAAGTCCCACACTTTGGGGGGAAAACTCAATATTATGCGAGTCACACCAAATGAATATTCCTAAGAAAAGCAGATCTGATGACTCATTTGGGGGTTTGTGATTTTGCACTAACAATACCCATGATTAAATGCACATTTAAGTCATTCCTAAAACTAGCATCTCATACATATTAAAAAATTTCAATATACAACTTTATTGTAACATAATAATACATAAAAATTTCCTTTTGTTAACATACATAAATTCTAAAAAAATACAATGATTCACTCCCACGTTGTTTCGCCATCTTGCTTGCATCCTACAAAAACATGTGAGCATGAAATCCACAATAAATCATTGACATGGCATCCACCCTAATCTAGTATAATTAATTTTTTTAGTTTCCCATTTACATAATAAAATTAATACTTTGCATTCGAAAGAAGAAGGTTAGAGACATATTTATTTCATTTCATTTCACTTTATTTCTTAACAAACGAGAGAGAAAGAAATAGGGAAGGGAGAGAAACACTATTTCACCAAAAGTTCAATTTCACAGAAAAAGTCACACAATAGAGTTTCAAGAAATTAATTAGAAGTGTCAACAAGTTTCCAAGATGGTTTGGCAACCAGACAGGGATCATGTAACTTTCTTTTTATGTTTTCCTACTAGTTGTAAAAATGTTCAATAAAGGCTCGAAGGTGAAGAAACCACTTTCAAACGTTATCTTACGATGACCAAACACACCACGGTTAAAAATTTCCATGTGTCCATTTATATACCAAGAGTCCATAAGAACTGATAGAACTCAGAACTAGTGAACGGTTTACGATTGGCATCTAGTTTTCCGAGGCCATCGGTCGTAATTGACCTAGTTGTAAATAATCAAAAGTTATCTCGAGGGCTCAGAAAACCACGTCCAAAGCTAACGTTCGATGGGTGAACGCACCACAATAAATTTTCTATGAGTTCCACCATATATGGAGAATTCATCAAAGTCATCAAAATTAGAACTAGAACACGGTTTTCAAACAACGACATGATTTCTGAAGCCACCAATCCTAATTGGTCCAGTTTAACCTAGTCAAAATGCGACCCGAGGCCTAAAAAATGGCTTTGTCAAACTATACATAAAAGTGTTTTTCCATAAACTGAAGGTTCCATACAATTTTATAGTAAAGATACTAGAGGTTTTCCAAGATGGATAATAATTTCATTATCCAGGTTTCAAATGGTGGTTCAAAATGAAAGCAAACTTTTTAGATTTAGCAGCTTCCTACCACTGTAAAACATTCTTACAGTGCTCCTATAAGGGCGTAAAAAAGGTCATAAATGTTCATTTGGGGTCGATCCAAAGGTTGAAGTGACACCTCACATAACAAGGTACATGAAGGAAGCTTAACCTCTCCTTTCTAAAGTTACGAAGATTACTTTGCGAGTATTCGGAACTCGCAGTTTATCTAGTTAAACTAGGAGATGGTCAACTTATTTACCGGAAATTCAACTTTAACTTGTCGATAACAAAATATTTTAGTGATCTAATGTGGTCAGGAAGTTTTCTAAATAACCTCAAAATGAGGGTTGAAGTTCATCGTTTACTACAAAATGGTTATTTTGATTGTGTGAGTTACGATACAACATTTTATTGTTTTGCAACAAGTTAATATAAAGCTATAAAATCTTATGATAATCCTAAGCTTTTAAAATTATATTTCATTGCAAAAAAAAAAAATGAAGTGTGAGAATCATGAAAGATAAGTAGATATGAACCATGCCTAGAGGAACGAAATCGGTCAAAACCGCGAGATTTGGTTCAACATCTCACTTAAGCATTTTTTCAAATAGTTCATGAGCATCCACAATTTTACAATTTCGCCTTTGCTTGAAATCCTCGAAGTATTTTCCAACGAACCCACTTTACACATAACCTTTAATAAAACCACACAATTTTAAATGGTATGCCGATAATAAGATTTTAGAGCCCTTCAAAGTAGTTAGTACGGTCCTCAAATTCTTATGTGATCTTAAATAACCAAGAATATAAACCCAGAATGGCCAGTAAATGTTTAAGGATGTTTGATGATAATGTTTGGATATCTCTTAGCATAGCCAACATGAGTAATAAATCCATACATACCTGAATACAGGCTTATTGTAGATGCAATGCAATAGGATTTTTTCACACCAATACTAGAAATCCCTCCATTGAAACTATAAACTTCTGCCAAATACAAGTAAATAAGAATCTTACATGTTCAGGAAAACTCCATGCGACCACATCTCTTGAAGCACTTGTTAGGAAGATCATAGACCCAGTAAGAAACCCCCGAAATGAGCTTGAGCTACGTTGAGGACACCCATAACTCAAGGCAAGAGATCAAACCAATAATGGATGAGTTACAAATGAGAATGAGACAATAAAGAAACACACAGAGATCTACATCAAGCTCATGGAAACAGGGTGGCAAAACAATGGTTCAAGCTTAGAAAGAAACCTCACACAACAAGTTATTTTGAGGCCCACAAAATCGGCAACGAGGAGGCACAAGAGAATTGAACCCAACATCCAAAGTTAACAACACCATGAGCTTGAACAATACAAAATCTAAATAAAAATAACCCGACATGAATTTCACTCGAAAATCACAAGATCTAAGCTTGCATGCTAAAATATCCACAACCATGACTCGAGCAAGCCTGCACAGCCTATAAGACAAAACCTAGCTTGAGCTTCATCCATGGTGGCTACAACAAATTTTTTCCTGATGGATGTCCATGTCATGTTCCAGAGTTCCCATTTGTGCATAGGTAGGGAGGAGGCTGGAAAGGTCGTTGAATTTAGATTTACACATGCAATTGTATTTTCTTGGAAATTTCTAAGCCTTTTCAATAACCTCATTTCATGCCTATCTAGAAATGATTACATTCCATGATGCCAAGTTTTTGGCATTTAGTCAAACATTTCAAATGCCAAATGCATGCTTCCACAATTGCATACATATCTTCCATAGCACTTGCAACAAAACATCTGACAAATCCTCCTTCAGTGTAGGATGGGTGGAAGCTGAAAATGGGTGAACTGATCAGGTTAGAGACCAAAATTTGAAGCACCTGATGACCTCAATATTCTTCTTCTTACACCAAAAACCAGTGGCAGGCAGAGGTCGTTTCCTCAAAGGGACAAGGAATTTACTGCAATGATCCATTTCTGTTGTACATTTACGATGTTAACAAGGGTTTCCAACATGGATTTAGCCTTTGGATTCACATTAAAGTGTTTGAAATTATTAAGTAAGGAATGATGACAGGTCTGAATGGTTAGCAGCCTACCACGTGCTCTGTCAGCCCATCTTCCAACCATCTCCATCTCACCTAAATGCAATAATTTCTTCCACCCTCACACCAACCCAGACTCCACTCACCCACCATTCATGCCTCCTACTTTTATTTTATTTATTTTTAATGATTTTTAATCTAAGTTATGTTTATTTTTTCGGGCACTACATTTCCCTCCCCTTATAAGAGCATCATCCTCGATGCGACATAATTCCAAGCATAAAAAAATTTATAAGGAATGAAGGAAGCTAATGACACAAAGTTTCATCTAGGGATAAGATCTATGTCATTAGAACACGACCATAGGGAAGTCAAGAAAGTTTTAACAATATTTTAAAACTTCATTGTTCTGTGAAGATTGGTAACTTTCAGTTTACATTGTTACTTGATTATACTTTTCCTTTAACAATATTTATTAATATCAAGCTCTTAATATTCTTTGTTAAAATTTTGAATTATCTTATGTTCGTGGGTGCCCAAAAGTAACTGACATCAAGATGTCCCACAAAACTCAACACAATACAAATGGCCCATGAGACATCTTGCTACATACTTTCACTATTGTAGCACATCACAAGAACTCAACAAAACCATAGAAAAAAAACATACATAGCCCTTAAAACACATTACTTGTCACACATGCTTATGAAAAAAAGGTACTCGTAACATAAGTAGACTACAACAGACATGAATTCCTAGCATATACATATACAAGAGGTTCACACAACTCAAAACCATAACGTTAACTATATAGGTTCAAGATGGAAACAACATCAAAAAACATAAAATAAACTCATAAGAGTACACATACTCATAATCCCAACTCCACACACCTTCCAAAACATCACAAAACAACTCCATAAACCTCCCAAAGAATCACCAACAACTACACGTGTCTTCCAAAGCTTAAAAAGATAACTTCCAAGTGCACGAATCACACACACACAAGTCTCTTATGTCTCCCTCAGGTTTTTTATGTCTCTCTCAAGTCTCTTATGCCTCCCTCAAGGCATCACAAAACAAATACATATACCTCCCAAGTATCACAGGACAACTCCATATACCTCCCAAAGCATCAATCACACCAATACAAATATTTTATGCCTCCCTCAAGTCTCTTATGCACCCCTCAAGTCTCTTATGTATCCCTCATGAAAATAAAGTAAAGATAAATTTTTCCTTTTCAATCCCCAAAAGAGGTCGGTCACCCTATGGCCCTAGCCGCATAGAGTCCAAATACCTCTAACCCAAGTGACATAATAACTCATGGTTCAACAACCCACTAGTTATCTGTAACTCCTTGGGGCGTACCTGTATACAATGAAGCAGGTACATAGGTTTCACCACTACATGGTGAATCCCATGACCCTATTTCAACACATTACGACATTAGAACCGGCATAACAACCCATTTCAAATGCCAAGTGGAAAAAATCCCAAGCCTTGGACAAGACTATAATTTTTTTTGAAACTTAAAAAATAAAATTTAAATCAAATCAAATCAAATGGCCAACTAGCGATAGTTAGTACAAATGAACGTTAGTGCAACAACCAAATAAATTCCAAAAATATAAGAACATGTCAATCAACAAACTGCTGGTTCTAGCAAGAAAAGGGAACGTGTTCAATTTACAAATAAAATACATGTAGAGGAATAACACATCACAATAACTATATGGCCTTGTACAACCACTAAAGGGGTACTCAACGTGTTGCTGGCACTTAGATATCGAGACTCAAATCATAAAATAACATATCAAATGATACAACTGTCATCATATCTGTTTGAATCATCCCACCACCACTTCGACAAGGCTCAACATAGTCCAAAACACATAGGTTAAATCTATACAATAACCATATCGGGAGATATAAAGGAGTACAAGTTGCAATCTAATGAGCCTAAGGTGTACGTGAAACACAATATGCATGACACATGTTGAGCAAGTGCCATACATACCAAACGAACAAAAGTGGGTTTTCAGCTTATGTAAGACTCCACTTCCTATCTTGTACTCGGCTCGAATGACTAGTCAATGGTACACATTTCATCACTCCATACATACACATTTTACCAATTTCCCCTTGGGTCAATTAGTGTAGGGTCCACAACATAATACATAACTACCTCACTAACACAAAGGTGATTCACACAAATTAACCATAGCATCTTACGCATGGTATATATATAGGGTAGAACACAATCATCACTTTCACAGGTTATGATACATCACATTACCACATACTGCACCCAAAGTGCAATCACTGTATAATAGGGATCATATGCTCACCATATACCCCTAAATCAAGACATGAACCGTCACATATTACATGAATTATACATATGAGGATCACAATGTCTAACATCACAACATATAGTCAATTGAAATTACAACATGGTGACACACACGATTCATCACAACATGATGATGACATCATGATACAATCCAATTTACTTTACACCAATTTTTTTTATTTAATACATTAATACACATTCATATCAAATAATGCCAAAATGCTCCAACACTCCGCAATCCACAATAACATTTTTTTACACACAACAAGGCGATACATCACACATGAACTCTTCATAGAATCCACAAAAAGAAGAGAGAATGCTCTCATCAAAAGCACATCAACATGATAATAATATGCACTAAGTGACATACACAACATGTGCATTCAAAATATCACAATTATGACGATGTTCACATTACAACATATGTCACATTACTCTTCTAATCTCCACCATCACCATGAAAAACCATCACAACTCCAATCTGTCCTAGGGGTTTGAGAGCGTGAACCTCTACTCTGATACCAAGTATAATAACCACTATTAATAGACACAAACACAACAAGGAAAATATCAGATAATTTGTTTTTGACTTGCTTAAAGAATATATACGCCACAGGTGGTCTCTAAGGACAACACACAAGTCACAATATGTTATACATGAACACTAACCCACATAGGGAACATGTAAATGTGTAAACACACGTCAAGACCAATTCTTATTTTTTGAATAGGCACAACATTATGATTCAACTACAATACACACTTACAGGTAGTGTCTTCCCACAGTCTGATCTTTTAGGATTACACATTTTTTTTATAATTTCGTTTATATTCTTAGTTATGTTCTACAAAGCTCAAGTCATGAGGATCAAACATTCCTGTATCCTTTTGCTAGGTTTGCTCTAATCTTTTAACGTTAACGTATGGTATATCCCATTTATTAGAATCACTAAAGTTACCTTATTTACTTGTTTAATATTTGCATTATTAAAAGGACATTTAAAAACACACAAGGCAGCTTACCTACACACACAAGCTACAAGATATTGATTCATACCTCCTTTTTACTAGGAGGAAAGTGCAAGCTCCAAATGAGGTGAATTATTTTTTAGGTTTGAAACTAATAATCCCTTTGTGCAGGATTGAAACTAATAATCCCTTTGTGCAGGGATCATAATGGTTAAATATCTTAAGAAAGGATTACAATGTACCTTCACAAGAGTTAGTGGCATGAAGGTCAATTTTCCATTAATATTCATGATCTAATAATTCATTAACCCCTAGTTCATCAAGACTTAGAAATCAATCTGAATTAAGTAAGTGAATCATCTAGTCTTCTCTTAATTAAATTCGTCAAAGGGTACAAATAATGTTTTATAGCATATAAGTTAGATTTAATGATTTCCTAATCATTTATCTCGATTTAATGTAACCTTTTTATCCTCCCAAATTACTAAACATCATTTTATATTTTAATATAATCTTACATCCCATCAACACCAAGTTTGAATCTATCAGTATAGGTTAAGGGTGATAAGGTATACCCTTTTTTTTTTTAACACAAGGATCTATAGTTTTCTTTTTCTTCCACTTAATGACTCTTTACTTCATCTATATATTTAGAACATCATATTTAAGTATAAAACTTATAAGGATTACAATACCATTTTATTATACCTATTATTATATTACTATCACAATCTAGAAGGGTTTACTAACTCAAGGTTATGCATACTTGTTTTAACGATTTATACTTTTTGATAACTAGTCACAGATGTATCATTCCCTATCCAAAATGACACGTAAACCAAAGCTGGATAAAAATTATAATGAACCGTGACTCAAAATTAAATAGGTAAAACATTATTGGTCATATTAAAGATAAAATATATTTCAAATTGCAATCATACAATAAGATACACATAACAATGCAGTGCTCATTTTATTTTTTTCACAATAATATTTCACAAGTTTTAGTTTCACTCAATAACAACAAAACTACTCCACAAATACAAATTACTAAGGCATTGTGCCCTTGTAATGTTTCCAAAAAATACTATTTCAGAGCCTTTCAACACATTTAAGAATTTGAGTAAAAAGAACATCATTAGCAAAACTGATGCAACTTTCTACCAGTATTTTCCTTTTTCTACTACGAAAGTCATCGACACATTTATTAGCCTGAGACTGTTCACGATAATGGAGCATGATAAGAACTAAACACCTTAAAACAATATGCTACTATTTAAAAATAACATGAAAGGAACCATTCTATTTTCTGAAACTGTTATAAGTTTAAAAACACTAAAAACTTCTTTAAGCATGCTAAAAGTTACACAATCTTGAGTTAAGAAAGAAGTCCTATATACCCATTATGAACATTGCCTCTAAAACAAAAAAAGTTTAACAATCATTCAAGTAGGGGTCAATGGCCTTATAAGTCTAAAACATAGTGTTGAGTGGAATGGGATTTTAATCATGTAATCATATAGATTAATATGATTGAAATCTAATACTCAAACCATTAATTAAGATTTCCTTAATTAATTCAATGATCTAATAGATTTCTAGTTTGAAATATTACATCATTAATCTAACCACTCGTTACCACCTTCGAAAAAAATTCACATCATTCTGATACTTTATTGCTTGAAAACTTATCATACAGAGTAAGCTCTTACAAGGAAAGTTCCAATAACATATGATTATGTCATTATGCCATGCAAAACATCCACCCAGTAAGATAAGAATAACCAAACTTCAGTTAACCAACCAATTAAATTTAATCCAATGCTATAGTCTTCTCAAGTTTTTCTTCAATATAGTTACACTAAGTTTAACACAAACTCATAAATGATACTAATATTAGTTAATGTTGTTCCATAAGAATCGACTACAACCCATTAAAATTTCAACTAAAAACCACAAAATTGTTTTATGACTTCGTAATGGCATGGAAGAAGTTAATAGAGACTCCAAAATAATATTGTGCGCTATCTTTGGAACACATATTTAATAGTAATATCTTAAGTAATCTATCAATCACAATGGACATTAAATTTACGCTATTACATTTCTAAGGACACATCCCTTTTACGGTTGATACGATGGGGCAACTTAATATACTGTTCTTACAGAAGTCCAAACTTAGTAGTAATAACAACTGAATCAAGCATGATAACAAACAAGATCTCAGGTAATAGTACGCAAGGATAAAAAAAATTCCTAATTCCTTATTAGATAAGTATGTTGAGTATTGAAGTAAATAAACAAAGTCATTCGATGAACCCGTTTATACATAACCCAAAGAAATTTACAACCCAATAAAAAATTACCTTAAGAACAAAATCATCTTGTCAAGGGATACCCATAAGCTCATATTAGCCAATAGTTAGGGACTAAAACAATATAACGTAG